>JAJMGW010000030.1:0-15816 GCA_030582755.1 Wickerhamiella galacta | reverse complement strand
GTTGAGCACAGAGACAACTCCATTGGCGACTTATCGTCGTAATCTTGCATGCGGCATGCTGCGCGCGCATTGCAAAAAATTTGCGACTCCACAGCCAAGTGCAGAAGTACTCGCGTGCAAGAAGTACCGCGCGCGTTTCTTGAAAGACACCGGTTTTGCGTCATCTGACTCGTCACTACCCTGGACACGCGATGAAATCCGCCACGCCTCAGATCACGGCGCTCCTTTCTCGCTGCCGCATGCAGCTTGCCAAACATATGCATGTCCGAGGACGATCCGATGCACCTCGCTGAGTCATATCTTGTAAAGAGGTGTTTTCCAAGGCGTCAGGGCGCACCCATCATTGTGTCGACGCTACCGCGTGTTCTGTTCCCCATCCCCTCCGTACGTTCGGACGTGTGATTAGAGGACTTACGGATACAGGACAACGGTGGACCCATTGACCGGACGGACCGGTAAAACTGTTTGCTCCGATGGTACAACAGCCCCACTCTGATCCAATGGAGGCCGGCGACCCGCACTCCCCGCGTGATTCGCGCCGAGTGCCCGGCCCCAATGCCGGTTCTTTTATCATTAAAGCCGAGGCTGTGTCCGACTACACTCCAGAGTCCAGCCACAAGCGCCTCCTCCCCTTTCGCAAAGGCGACACCATCAATGTAACCACAACGGCTGATAATGGCTGGTGGGAAGGAGAACTCCACGGGCGGCTGGGCCGGTTCCCGTCGTCACATGTTTCTTTGATCAGCTTTGAGCTCAACAAACGCATGTTGGAGACCGAGTCGCACCCTGAATCCCCGGCCGTCAAGTTTGGCAGCATGGTGCGTCACGGCTCTATTTCGGGCAACTCATTTGATCCATTGGGGTTTGCCTATTCGCCGTACTCCAGTCGAAAGAATTCGCAGTTCAGCTACCATTCCACGGGTAGCTCGGAGCCTACCACAGACTTCGACGTAGAGGACGAGATTCTGCGGCGCGCATCCGAACTAGTTGCTCGCGATGACAGTCCAGGTTTGTTTTTCGACCGCGCACAACCCCATCCTCTTGTCGCGGGTCATCTCCCACGCAATAGCTGCGCGTATGCCGAGGGCGAGCGCTGCAACCACCTGCACATGCATCTTTCTAACGGAGCGGACTGGTTGGATGTTGTGCGCGAATCCGCTGGACGGTCAAATTGGCGCAACAACATGTGGTCAAGCTTGGCCGACGACGCGAACCTCCCTGTCTACCCATCCATGTCTGACGCCGTCTCGGACAACATCGATGCGCTGATGGGCCTTAGAGACGGCCGTCTTTCTGACCTTGAAGTTGTTGGGCGTATCCAGGCGTTGGGAATCACGGCAGGTATTCCGATAGGGACGTACCCGAGTCTCTGCACACCACAAGTGTCGGCAAAGTACAGGCTTCTCGTTCGCTCAGTGCTCATAATGTTTATCACGAGTGGCGTCGACGAAGATCACGGCACCGCTATCACCAATGTCATCCAGCAAGTGATTGGGTTTGCGGACATGTACTGCGATACTTGGCGTGCAAAGTCTCCATACGCCGCCGCCAACGATGCGGTCCCAAGTGCTCGCCGCGAGGCTTTTGAGGTAAACTGCCTCAGGCACACCTGGGAAAAGATCACTATCGATGGCCGGGGAAACCCCGTGCTAATGGAATTTGAGAACTCTTGTCACTTGTCGCCTGCGACCACAATAGATTCTACGAATGCGCTTCGTGACACCCGCATATTAGAGATGGACGAGTACACAATTCGTGAGGCGTCTACAGGTAGTCCCCGCGAGATTGAAGCTGAAGAGCAAGACCCTCTTGCCACTGCACATGTGAGCCGGTGCGAGCCCGAGTTCACGTTCGAACTTGGTGGCGCCACTTCCATCGCTCCTCTTCCACTATGGCCACCGCGAGAGCAACGCTCCTCACTACCAGAGAATCACCTGCACCAAAGGGACCAGTTTTTGGAGCTCGAGACGTACCTACCTACCGACATCTTTGCAGAGAGCCTTCTCAAGACACTATTGCGTAGGCGTGCGCTGCTAGCCCAGTCCATCCAATGCTGCCTTGCGGTTTACGAGCGCCAGCAGCGTGAGCACGAAGGAGAGGCCGAAGTAAACTTATCACAACCTTCGTTCGTGTCAACACCTTATGTGGGCCACAATGGTAACATGTTTTTCGCTGGTGTTCACCCCCTTGTATCTATGTTCAAGTCTGTCATCAGTATCGTTGACAGTGTGGACGTCTACCCCTTGTACAAAAAGCTGTGCATGCTCCCCAAATATGACCGCCGCCGCAAAGCTCTGGCTTCTCAACTTAACAGCTTTTTCGGCGCCTGCGGACATCTGTATGATCAGTTGCTAAGCATTGATTTAAGGTTGGCGGTCTCAACGAATCCATACCCTTGTTTGGTTGAGCGTGCAGAGACAGTGGCTCGCCTGGCCAGTCTTCCAGAGTCCATTGACAGTGTTATAGATGCGTTGGTAGTGCTTCGGCGCAGTCACCATCCGAAGGAGTATAAGCCCCAGCCTGCCCAGGAAATTGTTTTTGGCCCCAATGATGTTCCCAGAGGCGGCACCAAACGTGCACTTGTAGAGCAAATCACCCTTCACAACAAGCGAAATTCGGAGGTGCTGTCGAGCCTACTACTGACATTCTCCGCATATATGAGTGAGACTGAACTGGCTACTCTTTTGATAGAGAGATTCGATGTTCCTCCGTCCAACACACTTGTCCCTGAAGGGTACCAAGACTGGGTCATGCAAGTTCAGCTTCCTATCCGGCTTCGAGTTGTGAACGCTTTCCGGTTGTGGCTCGACACCTACTGGTTGGCAGTGCCTCGCGATGTTGAGGACCGGCGCTCGGTTCTTGACAAGCTAGCCAAGTTTCTTGATCGACTAACGGAGACCAAGTTTTCGGGTGCACCCACACTGGTATCTCTATTCCAAACCAGGCGGAGCACTAGCCACCAGCCCACGTCGCATGCCGCGACGTCTGGCAGCGCCTCCTATCCCGAGCCCATTGAGCCGGACAGATCGCTCGGAGGCCTGACGCTGGATCAAGTAAACCCCCTGGAATTAGCACGTCAGATGACGCTGGTAAAGTCGACCTATTATGCAAAGGTAAGTCAACAGGAGTTGCTGTGGAGATTCATCAAGGGCATGCCTTCTGTTGGCAACAGTGTTGGTGAGTATATTGATTACTGGAATGAGGAGACTGGCTGGATTTCCGCACAGATTCTCCAGCATAACTCTGCCCAGAAACGTGCAGAGCGGATTTGCTATTTTGTGAAGGTCGGTGAAATGTGTCGCAAGCTGAACAACTTTAGCACATTGATGTCAATTGTCTCGGCTCTGTACTCAGCAGGTATTTATCGCTTGAAGAACTCGTGGCATCTTGTGCCCAAAAAGTACATCGACAAGCTCGAGGTACTTCGCAGCATCATGAACTCGAGCCAGAACTTCACGGGGTATCGGGATCTGCTTGCAGTGTCCACTGGACCCGCAATCCCGTTCTTTGGAGTTATGCTAATGGATCTCCAGTTTGCCTACGATGGAAATGCAGACACTGTGCCCGGGCGTGACGACCTCATCCATTTTGGAAAGTGGACTGCGTTTGCAGCCATCATTCAAGAGGGCCTGCGGTTCCAGAGGACCAGCTTCCATTTGAAAGGTGTTCACGACATTCAGACTCTACTAAAAGGCGTTTCCGCTTGTGACTCTCTCAATGACCAATACGACCTGTCCCTGTCTCGTGAACCTCGCCAGGAAAAGCTTGCTCGCTAGGGGACTGGCATAGTCATTTATTTAATC
Source organism: Wickerhamiella galacta (assembly GCA_030582755.1). Taxonomy (NCBI): domain Eukaryota; kingdom Fungi; phylum Ascomycota; class Dipodascomycetes; order Dipodascales; family Trichomonascaceae; genus Wickerhamiella; species Wickerhamiella galacta. The sequence goes on along the minus strand of JAJMGW010000030.1, from coordinate 12,013 downwards.
CATTTTATTCGATAATGGCCGCTGATCGCGACCTGAAAACCACCAGGTAGTACTCCTAATGGACACATTTATCAATTGGCTTACTCGATTGTTTAACTATCGCTTACCAGTAGACAAATATTTATTAATTGATTTTATTCATGCTTGGGTCACACAATTTCAGCTGGAGCGGCACTGCGTTCCTCCCATAGTGTCTTTCCGTCGCACGAGCAGATCTGCTTGTCATTCTCCCACGTCCCAGCACTTCGTGCAATTACACCAGCTAGTGTGCCGGCCGAAAGTTGTTCGGCGCGCTCAGAAATAACGAATGAGCGACCGATCAGGGACATAACACTGACCGGGAGCGATTGGATGGTGGCGGGTGCTTTAAACGGTTCCAGTGCGTGTAACAACGGTCCCGTGGTCTCCGCACCACCACTAATATCACCAAAGGACCGGATGCTCGGGTATAGCTCGCCCGTGAAGTCTTTAGACAGACTGATGTCGAATATCGTCTGCGGCCCCGCCTGGAGCATACGCACAAGACCAAGAACTGTGCCCTGGCGATTCTCGAGAATGCTCACCGCTGCAGAATTGGGCTGCCCGGACCCGCGCACAATGGCGTCCCGCCCTGTGTCTTTTAGTGCCCTAACTACCGCTGAAGGCACAGCTGTGCCCTTCACCAGGACTTCGCCCTTGGGCCGATCGACAACTACACTATCTACCCCATCTACAGTGCCCAGAGCTTTGGATATATCTGTCTCGCACGCTGCGCAGCTCATTGGCACCGCATATCTCACTTCAAACGTCTCCATAATTGGTCACTTAGTCAACGGGTCGCCCGGTGGTTTCACATGCTGTCTCGGTTCTCGCAGCTCAAGCAGAGCCTCAGCGAGGAGCTTGAGCAGGTTGTGTCTGGTCCGCGAGAGAAACCAGATACTATCGCCACCATTGAGCGGAACGCGGTTCTCCTCCAGACGGCAACACCCACACCAGAACAGCTGGACTTTATGGCCGAGGCCGAGGAGCAGCAGTCTAGCGACGCATTAAAGGAATCGTCGGAAATACCTTCTAGAGAGCTGGACGAGTCACTACCTCGGGGAAAGGGCCAAGGACAGCCTCTTTCTGGGACAGCCGGGGGAAGTAGCCCTGCAGTGTCGAGCCAAGTTGGGTCCAAGCAGGCAACACCTAGCGCTGAGGATGACGCTAATTTACCTATAGATATCAAGAACAAACTGCGCAAATTTGCCAAGTACGAGGAAAAGTATCCGCTGCTGCTCAAGGCATACCGCACGGAGAAAAAGAAAGGCGAGCTTGTCAAGCTTTTCGACAAGGTGCTGGCAGAAAACACGCCGTGCCAGTCGATTTCTGAGCCCCAGCAAATGCTCGATTATTTAAATGGTATCAACTCTAAAAACACGCTCCTGAAACAGGAATTACAGAAAGTCTCTGATGAGTTGGCCAAGGTTAAGCGGGAAAACACGGAACTGGTAACCGCAACCGAGCAGGCCAAGATAAAGCTCGCTGACTTGAAAAGTGTACAGGCCACCGCAAAAGAACCGGAGGCGCAGGGGCCTGATGAGGAGTCCCTGGCCGAGCTTGTGTCCCAGCGGGATACGGCCTCAGAACGCATACGGACCCTCGAGACCGAATTGAGCAAAGTCAAAGCATCTCTCGAGACCAAGCAAACAGAAATTTCAGCCAGTGATCAAGGTCGAACAGAATTGCGGCGGAGTCTCGTTGACGTAGAAGAAAAGTTGGTAGCGGCAACGGACCACATTGCCGCACTATCAAAAGAGCTTGAAGAGCATAAAGAGGCAGCAAGCCAGATTTCAGCACTGGAATCCAAGTTAGCGGTGGCACAAGCGGCACTGGACGAGCCGAAGAAGAGTGTTTCGACGAAGGGGCCAGCAGGTAGTAAAGGAGCGGGCAGAAAAGGAAAGGGAAAGGCCGCTACTACGGGGAAGAAGACCCTGTCACCATCCGCACCGTCATCTGACAATGTTTCCGAGCTTGAAAAGTCTCTGACTGAATTGCAGTCAGCGCTCGCCACCAAGGAGTCGAAGATAATCGAGCTGGAGGCTAGTCTAAAAGCTGCAAGTGACAGTGCAAGTCGGCTTGAAGAGACAAGGGCTGCTTTAGAGACTCAGCTATCTGAAGAGAAACGGGAATATGAGCAGAAACTCGCTGAGCAGAAAGACGAGCTCACAACTGCATATGTTAAGCAGGGCGACCTGACACGGGAGAATGAGTCGCTCGCGACAACTCAAAAGGACCTTACAGCCTACAAATCTGAGGCTGTTAAGAAAATCACTGGTCTCGAGAAAGAGATTGAGGAGCTTCATCCAAGAATCGATACACTGAATCGCGAGGTTGAAAAGCACAAACAAGCTCAGGAGGAAGCAACAAGACTTCGACAAGAGGTACAGTCGCATCAGTCAATAAAACAAGAAGTTTCCACATTAACCCAGAAGCTGTCCACGTCTAAGAGGACTATTCTGTCCCTGGAAACTGAGCGCAACGAGCTGCTCTCCAAAGTGAGTGAGCTTGAAGTCCGCACTGCTTCTGCCGAGTCGTCGATGAACGATGGAAAGCTTTCTCAAGATGCCTTAATCCGCCAGCTAGAGGAAGCGCGCCAACGCCTGGCCGAGTCTACAAGTACTGTGGAGCTACTGCGAGAAGAGCTGACCGATGCACAGCGCCAGTCCCAAGAAAGGCTACAAGAGACATTTGCTATGCGTTCACTCCTTTCTGAGCGCGATAACAATAAGACCAACAACTTATCCGACATGCAACGTACTATAGCCAGCCTCACCGAGGAAAGGAATCAGCTTGAGGAAGAGACGCAGGCGTTGAGCAAGCGTCTTTTACGCGACACCAACAGCCTGAGGTCTCGGGTTCAGGACCTGCAGGAGCGGCTGGACGCATCTCAGAGAGAGGTCCGCGGCTATCAGGATGAAGTAGGCAAAATTCGTTCTTCCTACGACGCACTCAAGAACGAAGCGTCCACTGTGCACAGCAATCAGGATTCTGAGGAGTCGCTGCGGCATTTGCGTGCGAATCTCGAGAAAGCAGAGGCAAATGCAAGGGAGTCGGCCCGGTCAAGTAATCTCTTGAAAAAAATGAACAGTGATATGGAACAAAAGCTGGAGCGGTTGCAAAAGTCTCACAGAGCTCTTAGCGATGATCTGGAACAGCTTCGGGAAGATAACATACGTCTTCGGACCACAAGCCCGGCGCCCCACAATTCCGCCGCCACTATGCAGCAGTTGCCGGCAGAAAGCCGCGAAAAGTCAGCCTACATCAAGAACGTTCTCCTCGGGTTCCTGGAGCACAAGGACCAGCGCAAACAGCTACTCCCCGTGATATCTACGCTGTTACAGTTCGAGGGCAGTGACGAGACACGGTTTTGGTCATCGTTTGCATGACACCAACCGAGGACGATACTGTTTTGGCTCACTATAAAGCGAAGAGACCATGAGCTATGCATATTTAATGTTTATAAGTTACTCTAAAGCCGGATGCAGTGCCGGAGTTATTTCGCAACACCTGATTTATCGTTCAGTGACCGCTTCAACGTCTCTATCTCGAGATCCTTTTCCGTAAGCTTCATTGTGAGCTCAGCAATCTTCCTTTTGTGGATATCGAGCTCGCGGCGCAGAGTTTGGATCACATCGTGCTCGCCGGCGCTAGCCCGCGGTCTTGTCACGTCAGGCGGGCGCATGCTCGATGAGTGGGACGAGGAGCGCGAGCGAGACCTTGACCTGTCACGTAGCGTATGTATTTCGCGCTGTAACTTGTTAACTATAGCTTCTTGCTCGCGTTCCATCGCATCGTACACATTCTGTGGCGTCATCATCTGTTTCTTCGACGGTGTCGACGACACAGAACTTAAGGAACTTGTACTTTGATCAAACGCAGGTACGTAGTTTGGGAACGCGACCAACTCGTCTTTGGCACCAGGCCTAGCTGATTGCCTCCCTCTTTGTGGGGTCTGCATACTCAATTTGTCCTAACTCGTCTAAATTCAGTCTGCGTAATAACTTTAAAGCCGCAACATTGGTTTTAAGTTCTGCGGCTTAGTAACGTTGCATGCATTGCTTAGGTAGTGAAAAGGTGTGGAGGGTTTGATATTTCCATGCATCAAGATCGGCCAGATCGGATCTGCCTCGAAAAAGATAAAACACGGACAAGGCAGATGTGCTGGAATAGTCGCTATAGACAATAAGTTAAGTATAATTAGCAAGTCTCATTCAATTTCGGAAATTCGCCGGTTCTGCAGCCTCTGGATCGCCCTTGCCTTCCATCGCGCGTACACTTCATCGTCACCAACAGCGTTTTCCTTGCCCTGCGAGAAGGGACGTTTCGGGTCCGGTACAGGCACTTTGTTCGTATTCGGGGCAGATGCCGGCCGCAGTACGTTTGCTTGTCGAATCCTCCTGGACTCACTATTGTTGCGTGAGATGCTAGGGGATATCACTGCCCTTGCGCGCGGCACAGCAGTCACTATGCTAGAGGGGACTCTCTGGAGCGGTCTATGATGAGGCACGCTCTCTTTCGAAGGCAACATCCGCGTCGTGTCGGCCACTTTTCTGATCTTCAATTGAGCATCTTGAGATTGAGAGATGAGTCCCCGTTTGGTAGGCCTGTTATCGTGGACCGTGGCCGCATGTTTCTGAGATGAAATTGCTAGCCGAGTTGGCTTTTTCAGTATCTGGGCCTGCTCTTCGCAAATTGAATCCAGGTATCGTTTTCCGTAGACAAGGAATGGCTTTCCCTGTGTGTCCTCCCACCTAGTCAGTAGCTTATCCAGGAAGGCGAGGAGGGCAGGTTTCCTCTTAGCTACGCGCTTGCGCATTTTTTCTTCCTCCAATAATATGCTACCCCGCTGCTTGAGCCGCGCAGGATTCTTGCTAGCTAGTTGCAGCTTGACTTCTTGATCCTTGATGTCATTCAAGTCCTTTATGGCAATGAGAATATTTTTGCTTTGCAACACAAGGTTTTCCAAGCGCTTAACCTCGTCCTGGTGAAGATTGAGCGAGTCCTCAGTGAATTCCTCAGTGAATGCTGGGAGAAAATCATGTCTTTGCTCCTCTGAGAAGTACAGCTGCGTCCACAAGTCTGAGAGTCTGACCCGCGTGTTTGTGATAAACTTTGCCATGTGCGCGATTTTATCCTGCTCTAACCGGACAAGTTCTTGTTTGTACGCTGAGATAACTGGCAAAGTAAGGCCTGTGTGGCTTGCCTCGAACGCCTTCTGTACTGCGTCTGGTATCTCTAGCATCTGCCACAAATGCCTGCACGTATTCAGGAGCTCATCAATTTCGCTCTGCCTTTCCGTCTTGATAACCTCAAGAGCCTTAACCTCTTTTCGTAGCTCGTCGAGCCCTGACGCGGTGAGGCAGGGGCTCTCAGATTCGAGCTCCCCCTTGAGCGTATTCGCAACATCAAAGATACCCAGCTCTTGTTGCAAACTCAAGACACGATCCACAAGATCTTTGAATAGAACGAGTCTCTCTTGTTTTCGTCGTTCAAAGCAGCTGACTGTCTGCTCCAAGCCATGAATAGTGCTCATAGTCAAATCAACCGGGTCTTCCTCTGGCTGTTCTCCCAGTGTGCGGCACAGAGAGTTATACTTGATCACGGCCTCATAAAACCGCTTTTCTCGCTGACAGAAAACGCTCTCGATCTCGTTGTGAGCTTCTTCGAGCTGGTGCGCAAGTTGCCGCAAAGGTGGTTCAATTGGCCTGACGCAGATACCAAAGTCCACGTCGCTCAGCTTTTCACGCTTGCTGACGATTTCTAATTGCTTTGCCTCACACATTGACTCCAGATTTTGTCTCTCGCTGGCTAACGAGTCAACGACGGAGTTGACTGCGGCCTCGACTGCGCGCACTAGGACCTGGTTTCGGGCCTGCAGCTCCTGGTCATCGACAATGCCAATGTCTTTATACATGCTCGTGGTCCTATGGAGCCCCTTGGCCAGCACTTTCTCTAGGTCAGCCATGATTGCGCCCACAAGCCGCAGTAGTGACAAGACCAAGCCAAAGTAAACAAAGATGATATCAGAGTGCATATCACGTGCGTTCTTCCGCACGTGATCCTTAGCAGAGGTCTGCTGCCGCATAGCAGCATCGTAGCTTGACAGCTTGATTGAGTAGACACAAGGACACCGCTGTAGCAATATTGCAAAATCAGCAGTTAAGCAACGAAGCGGCGTCACACTGGACTCCAATCAAAGGACCCACATGGCAACCTGGAGCTGCGACGGTTCAGACAACTGACAGAGGTATTCCAGCAGTTTCGGCGGCTACGTCTAACTTGAACCTCTACTGCTCCCTAACTACTACCATCCCCTGTCATTTGTCATCTCTGCCGTCGAACAATTTAAGAAAAAGAATCTACAATGTATCTGTCTCAGATCCAGATCGCGATGACAAAGCCGGCGAAGGTACCCGAGTAACGTTCGGCTACGAACCGCTTTTTGTCTCGGCTAAAATCGCACCTGCGCAAGAACTGGAGAACCGACCTCCCAACCTACATCATGAAAGTGCCGCCAATGTCGACAATAAGAGGTTTGAGACTTCAAGAAAAGCATTCCGACCTTATCACTGGGACTTTCGGCGACCAGACCCGGGCAAGGAGGTCGCTATGTCGCTGACTCGGGGGGTCGCGAGTTTAGTCCCAAGGGTCGGTCAGGTATAAGACGTTAGGGGGATACGCACGGGACACATGATGTGGCGCCCGCACGGACTCCGTGGCATTGTACGCAATGTATCGACCCGCCACCGACAGGCTGCGGTAGCGCCAATGGTCGCCCCGCCCATTGACCTCGCAAAGAAAACAAATACCGCCCCTAAAACTAGCCAATTCTTGAAGCAGCTGCCTCTCCCGCACCTTGCCTCCTATGCTCTTCTTAATCTGTTTACCATGTCGCCTGTGCTCTTGAAGGTGGGGATCAAAGTAATGCCGTACCTGCCAAATGCCCTCGTGAAAAGCATGGTGTTTCCTATTTATTGTGGTGGTGAGACGTCTGACGAGTTGCTGGCAACGGGACGCAAACTACTGGATCGAGGAATCGGCAACATGATGCTGTCGTATTCTGTCGAGGACGCAGAGGGCACTGCCGCGGACGAGACGTTTGCTGAGTCTTTGAACAGTATTTGCAAGTCCGTAACGGAGGTCCTCGTGCCCCAGGCCAAGGTTGCTGAGAGACTCTACCAGGAGGGTGCCATCAGCACGCCGCCTGCCTCGGGGTACGTTGCATTGAAGCCCACTGGGCTGATGAAAAACGCTGCCAATATTCTGGCCAACTATAACAAGCCCGCGTATGCCGAGCAGTGGAGCCAATATCTGGACGTATGCCGACACATCTGCAACTACGCAGTCGCCCACGGCAACGACAAGGTTGTGATTGTGTTTGATGCAGAGAAACAGTGGCTGCAGGATGGCGTGTACGCAGCGCAGCGTCAAATGATGGACGAGTACAACCGCGACGGCAAGGTCATTGTTTGCGGCACTCTGCAACTCTACCTCCAGGGTTCTGTGGACTTTCTCAAACAGGAGATCGAGCTAGCGCGTACGAAAGGTTACCAGGTGGCCATGAAGCTCGTCAGGGGTGCCTACATGCACTCGGAGCCCGATCGTGACAATGTCATCCACACATCCAAGGCCAACACCGACAAGTCCTTTGATGACGGCGTCAACGTCATGCTCGACCACATTGTGACTGGCTGGAAGACCGGCGAGACCCCGGTGGGACGCGTTGTCATCGCTTCGCACAATGTCGACAGCACTGCCAAGGCGGACCGGCGCATCGCTGCTGAGGCCCCCCTCGGATTCGACCTAGAGTCAGACGAATCCGTTGTATTTGGCCAGCTCATGGGCATGCAAGAGGATCAAAGCGAGGACCTCGCTCGGCAGGGCCGCAAAGTAGTTAAGTATGTTCCCTGGGGACCAGTTGACGAGACCAAGGACTACTTGACGCGGCGCCTGGAGGAGAACGGCGACGCTGCCCGGAGCGGCGTGGCTCTTTTCAAAGAATGTCTCCGCGAGATTTCTGCACGCATTGCAACAAAGTGAATTCTAGAATTGCTCTAACATCTAATTTATCCATTTCAATATATATAATAGCGCTTTTCTCTGGCTGCTCACCTGTCATCTGTCTGCTCACCTCTGGCGACAGATTCTGCTTACCTGGTCATCATCCAGATCAAAAAAGTATTTACCGCCCGCATACGATGCGAATTCACGTGGGCCGAATAAGTCCGGCACTAGCAGAGGATGTGTCGAGTCTGGAGGACCGCCTGGCAAAATATGGCAGCGTCCAGTCCCGTATAGAGTTGTCCAAGAAACCACTGGCAGATACGTACTTCGGCTACCTTGATATGGATCTGGACCAGAAGCAGTACTCTGCTCTGCGGTCTGCACTACATGGGACAAATTTTCGGCAGTCAAAGCTGACCATAGAGACCGCAAAGCCGAGCTATGACGAGAAATGGCAGGCCTCGCTGCAGGCATCGGACCCTTCGCTGTTGAACGAAAGTCAGACGAAAAGGCTACACTCGACTCCTCGCCTCATAGATGTGTATCCGGGGCGGACACGAGAGCAACCCCGCAAGGACTTGAAGAACATGACCGTGCGCCTCAAGAGAGGCGACAGAACAGTGAAAGTAAGCTGCAAGAAGACCCGACTCTGGGGCGTGGAAAAAAAAGGGACAGACGAGTTAACTCACGAGTATATTGACGGCGCGTGGAAAGATGCTAGTGGCCGCACCATTGAGATTAGAGCGGCAGATGAGCATGATCGGAACAAAAAGCTTCTGGACGAAGTGGACACCGCCGGGTTCCTAAGCGATAGCGATTTCGAGTCCTTCAAGGAGAGGCAGACAAGAAACTTCGATGGGTACGACGACGACGACGACGACATGGACATTGAAATTGTGTCGAAACAGGACGTCCACACTGCTACTACTTCAGACAAGGAGCCCGACAATATCTCTGGTGGCCCTGGTGGCAGTTCGCAACACGTGGCTGCCACACCCGCAGAGAAAAGCACACACTCTCAGAACATGACAGAGAGTCTCCGTGGCGCTCTCGACACGCAAGGGGGATTCACACTCTTTGGGGGACCCGTCGAAGAGCCTCCTCAGGTCAGCGAACCGGTTATAACGATCGTGGAGCCCACGAGGGCTCATTTTGGTCTATTCTTTCCTCACACAAACTCCCCATTCTTGCGAACACAGACCCAGGCGTCCAAGCTGACTGGTACCTTCGACGCCGAGGCGTGGGCCTCTATGTTTTGGGAAAATAGAGGTCAATGGAACCGCCTGTTGAGGCGCCGCCGCAAGGATGCTCATAAACAGCTCCGTAAACGCCGGTGAGCTGCATCGCTGCGGGCCGCACTTGCTGGCAGGCGTGGAGACCCTAGCCTTGCCGTGCTTGAACGCAAAAGGCGGTCGGCTTTCCTAGCTGGATCTAGAATTCATATATCGTGACTACGTAAACTTCTTTAACAGGCGAATGTTTCGAATGATCGGCTCACCCTCTGAGGACATTCCCGCTCAGGCCAGTCTGCCGAACTTTCAGAGCCATCTCAACGGCTGCGGCACCCCAGTCCTCACCGTGGTTATGACCGCCACTAACAATGCCAGCGCGTTCTAGAGCCTGTGTCTCCGTCAAACAGGTTAGTACGCCAAATATCACAGGCTTGTCGATGATGTTGGGCAGTCTCATGAGCTGATGCGAGACAGCGTCGCAAATGTACTCGAAGTGCATAGTTGAGCCCTTGATAAGCACGCCTATGGCAATGATCGCGTCCAGGTCCGAGTGTGTCTTATCTAGAATCTGAACGCCGGCCGGAAGCTCGTAGCTTCCGGGAACAGAGTCAACAAATATGTTCGACTCCTTTACACCCAACGCGAGGAGCTTATCGACAGCACCCTTGATGAGTGCATCAATAATCTCGGTATTCCATCGCGCGTGTACGATCCCTACGCGGAGGTTGCTGCCATCGTACTGCTGGTCCAACTTTCCGACGCCCTTGATGCCCATTGGTAGTTAGTAGTCAGCCTCTAACTGGCTGCACTTGTTTTAACAGCAGCAAATGAGCACGTGGCATGCCACTATTGGGACGGTCCAATATCTCTGAGTTTCAGGCAGCCGTACGGCACAGTCCGGAGCAATGGTAGTTATTTGTTTGATATATGTCGTTTCGCCAAGTGGTTAAGTTTGTTCAAATTATCAGTAATACCTATTTATTGAAGATCTAGTCTCTCGGCGCTCGCCCAAGGCGAGACAGATTCCTACAAACCAGCTTCGCTGATGCTTCGCTGATGCTTCGCTCAATGCTCGATCGTTGAATGCCTCGCTGACTACTTCGCTCTAAACTGGGTAAGGGTATCGAGGAGCCTAAGCGTCGGATCGCTGAGCCAAACGTTGCAAACTTACAGTTCCCGCGTCGATGGCTCGATGCTGACCCGCCGGAAGCACAGGCAATCGCCCCACACATTGCTGCTACTATGATTATGCTGTGTTCACCCGAGTTTGTCGACTCTACAGGGTTGTCTGGTTGTCTCCGGCAGGATAGCCGGATTCGCAACGACGAACGCTCGACCAAGTAACAGTTTGACACGATTATGTTCATTGTCGACGAACCGTAATGCCTGTACATGCTTCACTCGTCGGTCAATGCCCCCAACAATTTCAAGCGGCTCGCGCTCGCTGGGCCATGCCAGGCAAAACGACATGGTGTTCCGAATCGCGTGTGTGCCATCGCAATTGCCCAGACATGGAGAGGAGCTGTCTGTCGAAGTGAGCAGCAGTAAGGTCCGGGGAACCTGGAACCTGGCAGAGGCTTCGAGCAGGTAGCATGTCGACAGAAGGGTCAATAGGTGCTTGGGGCGCCGAATTGATGAGGGCCGCTCTTAGGATACGCCCAGGTGCCACTATGGTACCCCAACGTGTCCTAGTGGTAGCATGCGTAAGTATATGGTGAAGCAGAGACATTTGCGCTTGTTATTAGCCAGCGCGTTTCGCTGGTACTGGCGTGGCATCGGACGTGATATCGGACGTTGTATCGGGCGAACGGGGTCGTACAATGTGGCATGGTACGTGAGACGTGGCTTAATGGGACGTTGCACGTCATATATCTGTTGGTTTACTTCTACTGTGCCCGCGATATGCTGATTATACATTCAATTCTGGACAGCTGCATCGGGACACCTGCAAGTGTCCCAAAAAGGTATAGGAGGTGCAGATATGAATAACTTGGGAGGGAGCGTTCGAACTTCCCACCATCATGAGCCCACTCGACAGTCTGCTAGTTGCCATCAAAATGTGTCCCCCTCCCCCTCCTCCTCCTCCTCCTCCTCCTCCTCCTCCTCCGCCGCCGCTGACAGACCCACCGCTGCCTGATATCCAGGTGAGCGATATTCCTGATGAATTCATACCGAACGTGCTGCTGCCCTTCTTGCGCCCTGGTGCAGAGTTCGGCCCCAGCTGTGCTGACCCGGGAGAGGCGCTGAAAGTCCTCCAGGCAGCGACGACCAGCTGGAGCGCCCGGCGCGTGCTGGGTGGAATTATTGTCTTCGAGCAGGAAGACCAAAGCTTGATTTGCGCCCGCTCTCTAGGCGGACCGTACACGCGTGAGCAATTGGAGGAGCATGAGCAGCTCCTCAAAGTACTGTGCAAGTCGTGGTCGCCGCCTGTGCAGAAATTGCCCGATTGTGTGCGCCTCACCTTCATTGCCGTGGGTGGGCTAATTGTAGTCCTTATCGTCTGGGGACTTGCAAAGCTCTGTTGCTTTAGGCGGCTGCCAAAGACCAAAGATTCCTGAGAAGAAGCCGGTAGACTCATCAGCCGCCGAGCTTGATACTACCATCGTTGCGCCGGTTCCTGATATACCTGAAACTGCCAATATCGTTGATGTGCAGGCCCAGGAAGTGACCACTGATCTCCCTCCTGAGCCCGCCGCAGTCTCTGAAACAGCACCCATTCATCGCTGTCGCGGTCCAGGCAACTGACCCCCTCCCCC
>JAJMGW010000029.1:0-95191 GCA_030582755.1 Wickerhamiella galacta | reverse complement strand
ACTCTAATGTTGCCGCACCTTATCTACTACGTAAATTAACTTTGCTGAACATCTCTGCGTTCTGCGTTCTGCGTTCTACTAGTTTTAGAGCTGTCGCCCACGGGTTTGTCATCTGAAAAAATGGTCAAAGGAATTGCCAAGTACGGCTTCAAAAGCGGTGTCTTGCCCAAGACCCGGCAGGTTGTGCCCCGCTTGAAGACACGCTACGAAGCTGCAGAGGCCGCTAGAGTACGCACGGGTTTTAGTGATCCGGCGATGGTGCCCAAAGGGTCGCCGGCGAACCCGCCTGGCCGCAGCTATCCCAGCGCCGAAGAAAAGCTTGCCCACAGCGCTAAAACGCCCAGGACTGAGCGTTCACTGGATACTGCACAAAAGCAATGGCGCGCCCACAGCGCTGAAGTACGACGGCAGTACCTGTCGGAAGCTCTTAAATCAGAAGCTAGCCGGGAGAAGGCTCGTGTGAAAAGGATAGAGATCCAGCATGAAGAAGCCGCTGCACTGCGGGAAAAAATGGCGTCTGTCGAGGACACGCCTGCAACGATATTGACTATGCCCACCATCGAGGCATCGCTAATATCGGGCTCTATGGTGGTGCCCCGCACAGACGCGGAAAAAGAGGAGCTGAGCCTGAAGAGAAAAGCCAACCTCAAGCGTACACAGCTCCAGCATGCCGAACGGCGGACCACCGATCTGCTTGAACTATTCCAGAGCACCAAGGACTACATCATCACCGAGCAGGAGCTTGAGCAGGCAGTGAATAAGGCATTTATGTCGCCATCTTCATCTATTCCCGCCGCACATATCAATCTGCTGGTGCCTGAGTCCGTCATGGTCGAGAAAGCGCAGCGTGTGGAGCTGCGGAACAGCCAGAATCAACTGTCCCAGACCCTCCTGGGCACTACCTCGACTTATGACCCCGGTCTCGGCGAAGTCCGGGACGCCCTGGACGGCTCGTGGCAGAATTGGGCCAGCGCCAGAGAGTCTAAAGAGTCGACAGACTCAAACTAGCTTGTATATATTATTCGTGCCGTCACCTCCTGCATGCTTGTAAATATAGATTATTTGGCCAGCTCTTAGTTCGCTATTGCAGCTTCGTACTTGGTGGACTTTCCAAACGGCTGTGACTTGCACTCCGAACAACTCCTTCGCACGACAATCACGTAACCCAATTAACCGGCACAAGCAGCCGTGCACTGATGCTATGGGCGCATCTGGACCTTACAGTGGCAAAAAAGCCCCTTTTGTACGACAATGAACGAATAATATTCACGGTTAGCAACGTGGTCATCTACAATAACGAAGAGAAAGTGCCTTACTACAAGCAAGGCTACGCGTATCTCACCAATCAGAGACTCTGCTATGTGGACGAGAAGTTGCCCGACGAGTACTCTGTGTACACGTGGCTGAGCCAAATTGTATCGATAGAATACGTCCCAAAGTTCTTCAAGGCTAGCGCAAAGATTTGCATCTCCCTGACAGGCGCACCTACCGCTAGCTTTGCTGCCGCCACTTATAATCCCTGGATATGCCCGATCTGCTTTTACTCCAACACCATTCCTAAAAACTTTGTGTTTGGCGCGAGCGATCTCCCGAGCTGCACGAACTGCGGTGTCAAGAGCACCAGTGACATTCTAAGGGGCTCTATAGTCGGCAAGGACAAGCCGGCAAGCGCGGACTCTAGCCTCTCCAAGTCTTTTGTGGAGTGCCCAAGGTGCACATTTCACAACCATCCTTCGCTGCGCAGTTGTGAGGTGTGTGGCACAGCGCTCTCCCTATACCAGGCACAGATCGATTTGAGTCCAAAAGTCAAGTTCAGCTTCAGAAACGGAGGAAGCAAAAACTTCTTTGCTTATTTGCGGAGCCTGACGTTTAAAGAAACCGACGAGTCTTCTGTGGCCACTAGCGCGGTAGAGCCCCAGGTTCTGTCCTATCGGTCAGGAATTCATGGACTAGAGCAGGCGAGCGCCAGTCGCCAGAGCGCAAGTAAACAGGCCCTGGAAGAGGCGTTCGGTGATGTTGGCATGCTGAACACCAAGGCAAAAGAGATCATGCAACTGGTGGAACTTTACAAGCGCACCCACTCAGACCCGTTGCAAGGGTTGAGCCTGGATGGCGATTTGGTACTCGAGGATACGAGCAAGGACGAAAACACGTTTCACGAGCAATTGGCGCGCCAGATCGTAGAGTTTCTGGACAAACACGAGATTTTGAACCGAGAAGGCGGTGTGATATCGATTTATGATGTTTTCTCTATTTATAACAGGGCGCGTGGGTCAGACCTAGTGTCGCCCGAGGGCCTCAACTCTGCAATAGAGGTGGCCGAGACCATTGGCCTACCTATCAGGGTGAGGAAACTGCGGGGTGGTCTTCGCGTCGTGGAGACCAAGCTGTGGAAGTCATCCCAGCAGCGCATTAGCGAGTGGATTGCTGGGCTGGAGGAGTGGCAACGAACTGTGGGAGTGAGTGCACTGGACACAAGCGCCAAATTCGGCTGGAGCCTGCTTATTTCTGTTGAGGAGCTGGAGCTTGCTGAGGAGGACGGCCTCCTATGCCGAGACGAACAACCCAGCGGCGTGCGATTCTTCCAAAACCTGCTAGTGAGCGGTATGGACGACATGTGATCATGATCTTGATTGGGAACAGGCCACGCCAAAGTTAAATAGTAGTCGCTTATGGGCCCCCACAGTGTCCTTTTAGTAGTGTTGTTGAAATCTCATACGAACTGGGTGGCACGCGTGAAACAAATGGTGTGAGGGCAAGAGCGGTTTGCCTAGCCTGGCGCTTTTATTTTTGCATGTGATCTTGTCGTATATGCGGTCTTGACCCAGACTTACTAACATTTTGTTTCTTGGATTCTTCCTTTAGATCTGGTAAATGAAAGCAATTGAGGTGAAAGGAGGCAACGGCCCCGCATCGGCGTTGTACATTGCCGATGTGCCCACTCCCGAGCCCAAGGATCACCAAGCACTGGTCAAAGTGTATGCGTTTGGAGTCAACCGCATGGACATTCTCCAGCGGCAGATCGCGTACCCACTGCCACCGGGTGCGCCACACATTCTGGGTGTGGAGTTCAGCGGTGTGATAGAAAAGGTTGGCGCAGGCGCAAGCACAGCCGCCAATGGCACCAGCAAGCCAGGCTTCGCCGTTGGGGACGCGGTGTTCGGGCTCGTCCCTGGTGGCGCCTACGCCGAGTTTGCGGTGTGCGACTTTCTGACACTGGCCAAGATCCCTCCTGGCATATCGTTCACGGAGGCAGCAGGGATCTGTGAGAACTGGTTCACTGCGGTCCAGACGCTCGACTTTGTTGGCGAGTTTAAAAAGCGCGATAAGGTGATGGTACATGCTGGTGCCTCCGGGATCGGTGTGGCGGTAATCCAGCTTGCTCAGACGCTGGGATGCCGGCGCGTGTTTGCGACGGTGGGCAGTGATGAGAAGAAAAAGTTTGTTTCCAGCCTGGCGCTCAAAGGCGCCCTTCCTGACGAGGTGGTTCCCATAAACTACCGTACCGAGGACTTTGCTGAGGTCGTCAAGAAGTACGACCCCAATGGAATCCAGGTAATTGTGGACCCCATTGGTGGATCGTACCTCGAGAAAAATATAGACGTCCTTGGCACGGACGGTCGTCTTGTGGCTATGGGGCTTCTCGGTGGCCCCACAGGTACGCTGAGCATGCAGCAGCTCATATACAAGCGACTACAACTTAAGGGCACCACGCTTAGGTCCCGCAGTCCCGAATATCAGTCGAAACTGCGTGACTTTGTTGTGGATCATTTAGTCCCCAAGTTTGCCAATGGCACGCTGAAGGTTATCATCGACCGCGTGTTTCCGTGGGAGGAGATCTCACAGGCACACGAGTACATGGAGGCGAACAAAAACTCAGGCAAGATCATTGTGACGGTTGTGAAGCAGCCGTTCAACACCTCCGGCTAGTCGTTAGCCCTTCACCTCCGCTCACCATGCACCCTAGCACTCTACATACCCACTGCAGGAAATAAAACAGGGCCCGAACTAAATGACCTGGCAGGTGACTGCTGCGCGGGGTCGGCCCGGGAAGCAAATAATGCGTTCGCGTGTTGAGCATATGGCATTATGCAGCCTCTGAATCAACGCTAATCGCAGCAGCTCATCTCTCACACACTCACCATCTTCGTCTCACGAAACTACAATATCCTAGACTTAATAACCTAGCTTGAATCCTAGACTTAAAGTGCTCAAATCAGCTATGGGTAGACTGTAAAATGCGCCTGGTGTCCCAATATTGATATCATCGTAACATTAGGCCCTGCAGGTTAAACTGGGATTCGCGTGAGTCAGCATCTCTTATGGAGCCGTCGTGGCTACAGGAGCTCGAGCAGGGCGGTTATGATGGCACTATCGAGAATGACCTGATGCAGTACCTCGACATGCCCGACGCGGACTCCGTGGACCACGAGGAGCTGATGTTCTCCGAGAGCGCCAGCGTGAAGAGCGAGTTCAGCGAGCACCCAAGCCCCTACGATGGCGGACAGGCGAGTCCCTGGAGTGAGGTGCACGGTAACTCACCACAGGATGAGCAGCAAGGCCACTGGAAGACCACTGGTGACTTTCATGCCGACTACAGCACTGCGCAGCGGCTGCTCCAAGGACTGAGCTTCGGGCGTACCGTCCAGCTGCCGCTGGCACCGGGTCTTCCCAGCGCTGGGCTCGATTATGCCGAAGTTCTGGGGCAGCACGGTCCATCACCCTACAAGTACCAGCTTTTTTTTGGCGAGCTGCCTTCACGGTCTCGGGTGGAGACCCAGATCAAGTGCAGCCTGATTTTCGTGCCGCCACCGGAGGAACACCTCCTCCACCTTCCCACCGACACTATGACACGGCCGCGTTTCCAGTTGCGCGATGAGTACGTACCCACCCCCATGACTCTGAGCCTGGAGATCGACGCGGTCGTACCAGAGAAACCGCGGGAGCCGGTCTCCATGTGCGGCAAGTGCATCGCCCGCGAGAAAAAGCGCGCGTTCCGTAAGAAGACACTCGACATGAACGAGGAGAACCACTGGAATGAGGGCCGTATGCGCCGTGTGGCGGTTCTTAACTGTAAGGAGGTCGTGGCGCTTCCGCTCCCCAAACAGGAACGGCTTCCAAACGGTGAGATGGCGATGGTCCGCCAGGTCGATCTGCCTCTGCGTCTAGCCTGCTATTGCCGCCACCATGCGGCCAAATCGGGCTACCAGCTGGTGTTCACGGTGCGCGATTGGCACGGCGAGATTGTGGCTCAAGCAGTATCAGACAGTATCTTTGTTACAGATAACCACAAGGAGACCCGCTCGCTGGTCCCTACTTCTTCGGGCAGTCGCAATAGCGGACTGTCGGACACCTCGGCTAGCTCGATGCTTTTATCTTCAATGGACTCTTCCAGCGATCACTCTATGTCTTCGCGCAGGGGTAGCCGGTCTTCCTACCACCCTTATGCTCGCAGAAGCAGTCAGTGGGATCGACGGGTGGGTACAGTTCCGTCTACGCCATCTAGCAATCCACCTTTTGGATTATCCTCTGCGTCGGCCCCAAACTCAGATGGTAACGCTTCTTCGGTTTTCGGTGCGAGCAAAGGGCTAGCTCCGGTAGGGTTGGATTCTATGAGCAGAGTATCGGGCGCAAATCAGAGTGGAAACCATGTCGCGGAACCCCGCGTCACCAACATAGTTGTGCAGCGAGCTATTCCAGCCCAGGGTTCTATTCGTGGCGGTGTCGAGGTAACTCTTCTTGGTCAAGGATTTTACCCCGGATTGGTAGCCATGTTTGGTGATAATCCAGCTATCTCAACACAGTGCTGGTCCGATAACACGCTCATCAGCCATCTGCCCCCGTCTAATGTTGGGGGTCCAGTAACAGTCTCGTTCCAGGGCATCGATGCGCACCCCCAGTCGGCAAGCTTTACTTACATCAACGATAGCGAGGCAAAGCTTGTGGAGTTAGCGCTACAGGTTGTAGGGTTCAAAATGAATGGCAAAATCGAAGATGCTTCTGACGTTGCATCTCGGATTGTCAACAGCGAGTACCAAAGCGGCGATGGCCAGGATGGACCGGAGGTTAAGAGCGAGAGCCCGGAACAGGTGGTGCTCCGATGTCTTGAGTTTGTGCGTACAGCGTCCAAGGGTCCTATAGTCAACCTGAACTTGCGCAACACCGAGGGCCAGACTATGATGCATCTGGCATGCATACTAGGCTACCACGATGTTGTATTGGCACTGATGGCACAAGGTGCACATGTGGACATGCAGGACGTTAGCGGGATGACTCCGCTACACTTTACTGCCTTGTTTGGAAACAGGGCCATTACAAGACAGCTTTTGCAGGCACATGCCGACCCATTCCACTGCCATTACGGAGGAAAGACGGTTATCGAGATGGCTGACAGTACCGTCAGCGATATCCTACCAAAGGATCAGCGCAGCTACTACCAATCTCTGAACGCGTCCAGCTCTTCATCCACCCTGGCTTCTGTTCTAAGCCGCGAAGACCTACTTCCTGTGTTTGCTGATTCTCCAGCGAACCAGCTGCCTTTGTTGCAATGCAACAGCTCGCGCGAAGATTTTGGACTCGATACCGGTAACGATGAGGAAGGGGTTGTATCAACGGTGAAAAGATTACGAGAGAAACAGAGTGGCTCTCATTTGACCGAACATGGCACCGACCTGTTCAACTTTGTATACCGTGTGTTGGGAATCCCTCGCGATAGCCGCGAATGGGGTCGGGAGTGGGGCCTGCGTCGGAGATATGAGAAGCCTCCGGAGTATGATGAAATTTACCCGGTTTCTTCTGGTCAGGTCGAACGCTCAGGGTCCAAGAGTAGGCGGTCCCGCACGGGGTCGCGGAAGGTCATTGAAATACCCGTGAGTGATACCGATGACGAGGAAAGAGCCGACGACGATGACGAGCTTTTAGGAGCCCATCCGACGGAAGAGCAGGTCATCGAGACCTGGGCAACAAGCCCTTTGAAGCAGATCAAAAATGACCACATGTTGTTTACTTTTTGGATCCCTCTGCTAGTGATGGCGCTGTGCTATGTGCTATCTTTATTTATCAATTTTGGCGACGCTTCGTCCTTTCTCAGACTGAACGTGACGGGCCGCTTACATGTGTAAAATAGTGTGTTAATATATCTATACCAATTGCTTGCCAATTGCTGGCTAGAGCTCGGGCGTTTTACCAAATTTTGAATTGAATCCAAGCAACCCATTCAGGTTCAGGATCCAATCATCAGCAGCTCGTGTCACACACCACACGGCATTGTCGTAGTCTGCGTGCACTTCAACCGTGTCCCCTCTCTCCAGCTTCCCCATGGAAAACCCGTCCAAAGACAGCTCTGAGGGTCCCCGCGCATGGTCTCCAACTGTTATAGAAATAGAAGCATCTTTGGGGAAGATAAGGGGTCTGAACGACAGCGAGCGAGGACAAATAGGCGTAAGGAGAGTGCATTTCACAAAGGGATGGACAATAGAACCTCCCGCACTAAGCGAGTATGCAGTTGATCCAGTGGGCGTAGCGATGGCCAGCCCATCTGCGATAGCTGTCGTGACGTGGTCACCATTGACACTGATATCCAGGTGTGTCAGGTGAGGTGAGGAGCCACGGTGTATTGTGAGATCATTTATCGCGTGCAAAACATCAGATTTGTTGTGGGATGCCGTCACGCCCAGACGTGCGCGTTTCAAGACCAGTGCACGACTGCTATATACATCTTCAAAGGCCATTGCCGCCTGGTTAAAATCGAAGGGGAGCAGAAAACCTAGCGTTCCCATCGAAAAGCTTAGGATCGGGGGAATGGTTCTTTTTTCATGCATAAATAACGAGGACGCCCTGAGGATCGTTCCGTCACCACCGAACGTTACCACCAGATCGATGATATTTTTTGATTCATCTCCACGAAACGTGTGAATACGATCTAAACCCAATTCGACTTTGGTGTCCGGTTCCACTAAGATATTGACATCGTAGGTGGCCGTTACATGCTTGATGAAAGCCCGCGTCGCTTCGACCACCGAAACGTCGAAATCTTTCTTGGCTACAAATATATTTCGAGGAGGAGTGCGCCATTTGAGCTGTGTCAACCCATTGAGTGCCCGCTGAAATAGCGGAGTAGTCCGCGGCGGGAGCATCGCAGCGATGTCGGCGCTGACGTGATGGTTGTGGGGTAATTCAACGAGTGCTGAAACGTGATATAAGCTGTTTGGTTAAAATGGCAGTATGCAATTAGGTATGACAGCTAGATAAATATGTGTGTCAATCATAGGTCATCATGATAGGGGTCTCAGTTTCAAGGGGTGGTGTACGAAGCGTCGGTGTACCCATCTCTTGCAGCTCGCCAGAAGAGACATTTTCCTTTTCATCCGTATTTAATTGGTGACCGGATGGCACGTTGCTAGCCTGGTAATCCCGTGTGTAGTGATTTGGTTCCTCCCCCACCGATATCTCTTGGGTCGGCGCAAAGTGCACCTTGTGCCGCGGCGACGAATGCGTGGATCGACTCATGTGGTGCTCAGAAAACTGGGCTGTGTCATTATCCAAATTAGGTGTAGTAGCCTCATCAATATCGAAGCTCATTTCAATTTGCGAGTGCTCCTGAGATGTGGCTGAACCAAATGACTTGGAGGCCGTGCGGTAATGCCTTGTCAAGCGCGACTGTGGAGGAGTTGGATGTTGAGTAGGCTCCTGTTTAGGTGTGGGTGAGTACGGCGGAGGCGGCGGTACGGTTTCATCTGCCGCATCGAAAATTAACTCAGGCTCTAGCTTTTCGATGCGTGAAACCTCTTCGGTTATAGCGTTGACATCGAATGTGTATTCGCCTTGCGCGTCAGTGGGTGTCAAGTCAGGATTGTCTGTCTCGCTTTTCTGAGCAGTCTTGAGCCACTCTTTCTTTTTACCTATGCCAAAGAACGATTTGAACTTGCTTGGCTTGGTATCTTTGGCAGCCTCCTCATTCAGCTCTGCAATTAGCTTTCTTTGCTTTTCACGGAGCTTTTCGGGATCCCCTTCCGAAATTTCATCAAACTCGTCGCCGAGGACACTAAAACCACAGCTCTCAAGAAGCTTTGGCATCGCTCGTCTGTACGACATGTGGCCCTCGACCAATTCGGTAACGTCCATGCTCTCCACGGTATCGTTTGCGATGGGCGCGAGACCGAGCACAGTGCTTAGGCCGCCGCTTGTTGCGCGGAACAAGTAGCCAAGAATCCAGTCCTTGCGAGAGTAGCCATTGACAAAGCGACCACTGACGACGCTTCTCACCCCTTCGAACTGCTTTTTGCCGTAGGCAACAGGCGAACCGAATATGTAGACATCCTGAACCAGGCCATAGGCATGATGCCGAGCTAGCTCGCATAAGCATGAGTATATGACGCGAGCGCCCAGACTAAATCCCATCAGGGTTGCCGGCCGGTTTCCCAGGTTGCGTCTCATGAGAGTATCTGCAAGTACCAGGCCAGCTGACCAGGCACGATCCAGTGAAACGTTCCACGGATTATCCAGAAGATAGCTCAGCTTCGCTAAAGCCATGGGCAGCTGGATTGACGCCATGAGTGCGGTCAGGATTGTAGCACCAAGAATTTGTTGAACACTCTGGGTCAGTGCTTCAGTGGCCAGGATATTTATGGTCTGGCCCATGCTCTGCATCATTTCTGGCTCCCAGTAGACAGACAGGAGATCACCCATGACTGGGTCCACGGTTGAAAAGGGTAATCGGACATCATCCTCTTTGCCATTCATCCAGCCGCTGACGGTGATAATAACATTGACGCGATTTTTGTTGTGCAAGGGGCGAAACTCGAACGTCTTAACATGGCCCATGCGCCGAGACATGCCCCTATTGCCGACATGGGCCCCGATAGCGGCGCCTGTGGTAGTCACAAGGGCCGCTCCACCGGCACCCGCTAAAAAGGTACCAGTGCCGGCGACTCCCACTGTAGTAAGACCGGCGGCAATCCCAGCGCCAATCACTGGGGCAAGCAGGCCGGCAGAGAGCCCGATCACTAGGCCACCTCCTACGGTGGCAAGTCCAATGTAGGCATACTTCTTTTTCAGCTGTTCCTTGCGGCGGTCCTCAATGATCTCGTCCTCGGTCCACACCTGAGCTGCGTTGTCGTCTATCTGCATGGCATCGGTCACTTTGCTCTCAAACTGGCACACGTCGACCATTGGAACGCCCAAATAGCGAGCGAACGTCTCCAGAAGGGTGCGTGAGCGCGAATCGTAGACCCCGTCCATGACCAAGTTCAGGAACAGGTCACATAGCACAGTCCAGCGCACGTCGATTGCAATGTCCTGTCCCTTGGACGGCTTCTCATTGGGGTCGGTGTGGAGGTTCGCTGCCGAGATCTCGCGGGTGTCCTGCTTAACAATGTGTCCGGAAGGAGTGACAGTCTGGTCCAGGCACAGCGTGGGCGCCAGGTCGCTAGCGACCACCCCGTGGGGCGCCAACTGCTCAATCATGAGTTGCTCATCGTTTGAAAGATCCAAGTGGGCGTAAAGCTTGTGCATGGTGCGGGAGGCCCACACCTGATGGGACTCGAGCGCCAGTGTGCTGTTCAGCGAGCGCAGCAGAGTCTCCATGACGTCAATGGTGACGCGGCACAAGCCCGCGTAGGCAACGAGCTGGCGCTCGCTAAGCATCTCTTTGGTGTTCTTGATCTGGGTGGCGGTGTCCACCTCGTGGTCAAAGAGGTGGTCCGTGCGCTCGTCGAACGATGTCACAGAGACCGCGTCATCGTCCTTCTCCTTGGACACGAACACTCGCGTGTAGCCGCTTGCGGCCGCATTCTCTGCAGCGATATCCGCGTCATCGCGCAGCCGCACGATCTTCTCGCCCCGGTCATTGTAAACTTCAGACGACCCTACGGTCTCCATGGATTGCCACCCCGCACCGTCATCTGCACCCAGCCGGTCGGTGCGCTGCGAGATCTCACCAAGCTCATTCTGGTAGTACTTGGCCTCCGGTTCGCCCCACGCGGCTTGGTCGCCTGCTGAGCCAAGTTTGCCTGTGTTCACCGCTGTCTCGGAGCTGGCCCTGTGTTGGAACGCCAGGCCACGCTGCGCCTGCAATTGCTCTTTGCGCTGAGGCAGAGAGTCACTGCTGGCGGAAAGGTCCGAGATCCTGGCCAATTGTTCGCCTGCTCGCACGTACCGGATCATGGCAGGGGCGCCATCCTCGCACGAGGGCCGGTTCCGCATGATGCCACCGTTATCATCGCCGAGGCGGAACTCCAAAAAGTCGTCATCATCCATGGCCCGTCAGCTGACGTGTGCGGGCCCCGGGGAAGTAGGCAAAAAGACGACAACCCCGAAATCACGACAACTGGGTCGAAATTGTAGAATTGTAGTCGCTTCGAGCCAGTTAGTCAGTGGAAGCTCTTATTAGTCAGCGACGGGCTGTGGCGCCAACACGCGCGACGCCACATGTGCCACGGCCTTACTCATTTCGAGCGAAGTGGCGAGATATTGCCCTGGCGCACCAGTCTCAGGCCGTGCTTTCTTCATTAGCCTTTGTGTTCAAGATATGCATTCAAGATATGCATTCAGGATATGCATTCAACATATGCATTCATGATACGCGTTCAAGATATGCATTCATGATATGCAATTGGTCCTTTTTTCATCGAGCAGTTCGTCGAGTCCTGTTAGTCAGTTTCGCGCCAGCGTAGTCTGACAGCTCACCCAACAACCAATGGTTTCCTCTGAATTTACCGCCGCCGCCGAGGCCGTCCAGCACCTGCCCACCAAACCGGACACCAAGGAGCTGCTGCAGCTCTACGGACTGTACAAGCAGGCCACTGCCGGCGACAACAAGTCCGCCCAGCCGGGGCTCCTCGACTTTACAGGAAAGAAGAAGTGGGAGGCCTGGGAGAGCCACAAGGGCCTCTCTTCGACCGACGCCGAGCAGAAGTACATTGCTCTGGTGAAGGAGCTCGAGGCCAAGTACAAATAGTGCAATTGGCGTCTGCAAGAGAGCATGCAGTGCAAATGGCACACGCAGAGTAGCACGCAGTAGCAGCAAACATAACACGCAAATACATAGCACCGCAGTCCACCAGACGCGTGGAAACCCCGTTGCCCATTGCCTGCCCAGATTCACCCGACGAGGCTTACCAACCGCCATGGCCTTGTGCTGGTCGCTGGAGCGGCATCTGTCGTACGGGTGCTACGCGCTGTCGGTGTGGTTTCCGCGGGTGGCCATCAACGGCCTGCTGCTCTGGTCCATCGTCAGTCTCTACCGCGCGGCGCACCAACTGGGCAGCAGCCGGACCACTGCGCTGGTGCTGGACGCACTCGCCGCGGTCCTGGCCGCGCTGCTGGCATACACGTACGCGCTAGTTATTGTGGTTGGTGCTGGCTCGCCTCGCGAGTTCCCCGAGCTGCTCGGCGACGAGGAGTCGGGCGTGCTCCCGACGTGTATCCGGAGGTCGGTTCTCGCCAAGAGTGACGGGCGGCCTCGCCACTGCTCCAAGTGTCTGTGCTGGAAACCCGACCGCACCCACCACTGCAGTGCATGCCGGCAGTGCCATCTGCGCATGGACCACCACTGCCCATGGTTCAGCTCGTGCGTGGGGTTTCGTAACCACAAGTTTTTCCTGCAATTCCTGTGGTACGTTGTCGTGTATGTCGCGCTGTGCTTCACAGTGGCGCTGCTGAGCCTGACCCAGTTCTTTAGGACCGGAGAGTACGACGAGACCTACATCGACGTTAACACGGTAATTTTCGCCATCATGAGCCTCGCGTTCCTGGTCGCCGTAGGAGCGTTTACGGTGTACACCACGTGGCTCGTCGCATCGAACCAAACCACCCTCGAGAGCATGGAGGGCGCTTCCTATAGGACATCTCTGGCCTCCTCCAAGTTCCGCTACAGGGAGGCGCCTAGCCTGCGCTCGATCGGCAACGTGTTCGATTTGGGCGCCAAAGAAAACATGCGTCAGGTTCTTGGCACGACGTGGTGGGAGTGGCTGCTTCCGGTCAAGCTGCGAGTGAACCCGCTGGACGGGACCGAGTTTCCCACGAACCAGCAGGTGCTTGATCAGGCCGAGGCGCGCGCCCAAGCTGAGATCTCTCTCCGTGAGCGGGCCAACCCCCACCCCCAGCCTGCCCCGTACTAGGCTGACTTTATTTATTGTTTGAATGCCGGCGAGCCGCCATTCACCGTGGCCCCGCGTTGTATCTATTGGACATTGGGATAGATTTGTCTCGCGACCGATAATGTTAGCCATTGGGGTTGGCGTGACTATGTAAAACCTACTATAAATCTTGCGGGCCAGCCAATCGCATGTGGCCCCCCCCATTAGCTTGTTTCTGGCTCAAAACCACCAAATTACGTACACAGCGAGGATGAACTGATGCTTCCTCTTTTCGTGGGGCTCGGTCTCATCTCTGCGCTGGGGGTAGCCAGGGCGGCGTGGCGCGCAAAGGTGCGCCTCGACAAGCTGCCTGCCAGTTATTTCGGTGTCATCGACGCCTTCCATCCCGACAAAAAGGCGCCGTTTCTGCCTGGCGGCTTTGCCTCCAACATCTCGTACCACGAGGCGCTGCAGATTCTCCAGCTGCCGTCGAACCCAACCATGGCTCAGCTCACTACCCAGCACCGCAAGATCATGATTGCAAACCACCCGGACAGAGGGGGCTCCACCTACATGGCGCTGAAGGTAAACGAGGCCCGTGACGTGATCCAAAAACACATCAAGCGGTGACGATCGCTGAATTGCATATAATATCCATGGTTGTTAAACCTTGAACATATTATCTATAACTTGTTGAGCGTTCACCCTGCTTTTCAAGATTTGTTCAATTTAGTGCTTACAGGTTTTTCTTAAGGAAGGGGATGATCCGATCAAAGGCCTTGCTGCAGGCAGAGTCTCCGTCATAGAGGTCATAATGCGACTCGCCCTCCAGCACAACCAGCTCTTTGTTCAGGCTGCGCGCGCGTCCAAACAACTCGTTGCCATCGCGGTATGCACCAAAGGCGCCTACCTTGTCGCCCACAATAACGAGCAGCGGCTGGTTCAGGAGCACTTCTACAAACGCAAAGGCATCCGAGGAAGCAGCAGTTTGGCGCGAAAACAACGAGCTCGTGGCACCGTGCGGCTTGGGTCCCGGTCTTTGTAGTAGGCCGTGGCCTCGATGAGGTCGATGTCGGTTAGTCCGGCTTCCTTCGCTGCCTTGCTGCTAGGGGGAAGATAGTTGTTGATCTGGAGTTCCGCGCCGCGAGATTTTGCGGTGCGCTGCTTTGCAACGGCGTCGAGGACCTCGAGGGGTTCGTAGCTGCTAAAGCTCTCCCGAGACAGGCGACCAAAATTGACTCCCGTGACGGTGATCACAGTCTTGAACCGCTTCTCTGTGGTGGCGCTGTGGACACAATACCCGCCACCACCGCAAACGCCGAGCACACCAACTCGTTCGTCGTCCACGTACGGGAGGGTGACAAGGTAGTCCACCACATGGGAAAAGTCCGCGCTCCGCGGGGAGGGTTCTCAATGTAGCGAGGCTCTCCGCCACTTGCGCCCTGGAAGCTTGCGTCGAAGGCAATAGCAACGTAGCCTTCTGCGGCTAGGCCAGCAGCATAGATGTGTCCCGACGTCTGCTCCTTGCAGCTGCCAATCGGATGGGCCACCACGATTGTGGGGTACTTTTTCTTGTCGTCAAAACCCGGGGGGAAGTATATGTCTGCGGCAATGTCCCAGCCCAATGCCGGGGGTAACGAGGGTTCGTTAGCGATTCCACTTTGTGTTTTGGCGCTCGACGGCGGCTTCAGTGTAGCAACCTTGTCCGACTTCGGGACAGTGGTGACAGCGGGTTTTGCAGAAGTCATGGCGAGGCTGTACCAACGCGACGCTTCGGCATCTTATATACCCTGCATCCGGGCCGATTACATGGCCCCAGCAACTGTGCGTCGAGCACGTTGGGAGATGCAAGGGCTATGTAGGCTTTGGAGCTAAGGAGACAGGTGAGTGATTGGCAGTCTGAGTGGTTGACAGTCTGAGTGATTGCAGTCAGTGACTGACAGTCAGTAATTGGTAGCTCAGCATACGCTTTAGGCTGATGCATTGTTTCAGGTCACGCTGTGCGCGCACCTTCGCCACGAGTGCTGTCGCCAGATCGCCAGACTAGATCCAGGCTCGATGACAAACCGACCGTCATGGTGGCCGGTGTAGACAAGTTCTACGTCGTCTACTTTATTTTCCATGTTTTTGTGACACTGCTGGTCGATGTCACACTGTGTCTCCCGGTGTGGCTCCAGCATTCCGTCCAACGCTGGCTCGGCGAGCTGCACGTGCGATCCAACAAGGACCTGCTTGCAGCGAAGCCGCCTGTGTGGCTCCAGGCGTTTGTGTGGGTCGAGCTCTTCCTCCAGACTCCATTTTTCATTTGGGCCGCATGGGAGCTCGCCAAAGGCAGAAAACGTGTCTACCCTGCGGTGCTCGTTTACGCAACAGAAGCGGCCATCACCACTTACGCATGCCTCGCAGAGGTATGCTTTCTGGATAGCCTGACGCCTCAAGAGCGCCTGAAACTGTTCCTGGTGTACCTACCTACGTTTCTAATCCCATGCTACATGCTCTTTGACTTTTACTGCCGGATTGTGGGCAGCAACAAAAAGCTCGTCAAGACCGACTAGCCCACTCCAGGGCGCCCTGAGCACCCATTCCGCGGCCAGTTGGCCGTCCGGGGATGTGACTAGCATCTTGATTGCAACTGCTGTCGACTCCCCGTGACCCGAGATGGTAATGGTGCTCCCTCATGCAACTCTGACAAAAATCTGGGGTAACATGTGACAGCCTGTCTGCCGCAGTGCGCCCAACGCAAACTGCCGCGCTATAGGCTCAGTAGCTATCTAGTCGTCATAGGGAAATGCTACAAGACGCTACAAGACGCAGCCCTGTGCGCAGTGGGACGCTAGTCGCGAGTGAAAACACCGGCGCCGAGGATGTGTCATTCACCACATGCTGCGGGCCCGGCTAGGTGTTCCCCGCGACACGGCGCTCCTCGCAGAGTTTGATGCCCCCTACGTGGCTATCAAGACCCCCCGAGGTCAGCTTCCCGCTATACCCTGGACCATTTATAAAGTGCGCGTTGATCCGTCCGTCCCAAAGAACACTGTCGAGATTGGCGAGCAGTCGCTCACCAAGCCAATTCCCATTTTCTACCGCGCAGTGGACCCCGTAAAGATCACGCACGTAATACTGACGGCGCCAGAACCACTCTACGAGGCGCTCAAGGACAACCAGGACTCGATCAAACAACAACTGCCCGAGCTGGTGCACCAGGGGGACTACATCGAGTCTCTGCGGAGCCGCGTGCGAGTCTGCGAGCCCGCTGAACAGGGTGTAATAGACAGAGCCAATGTCACTGTTACCGTCGTCATGGAGACCGCGCGCAGTACTGGAGCGCCCGACTACATGGACGGGGAGTCGCTAGAGGTGGAGATCTCCCATTTTCTGCAGAACAGCTCCGACAATCTTCGCGTCGAAACGGAGATCCTGAAGAGGCCCATTCTCGAGCAGAGCCTGACGCCGGCCCCGTTCCCATATGAGGACCTCGAGAACGTGTGTCTACTGCGCGTTGACCAGATGGCTAAACTGGGGATTTTTTCAGGCGCCTTGATAACTGTCCGCCCAATTTTGGACCACAACGACAGCGACGGCGACAGCGACAGCGACGTCAAATCACGGGCTGTCTGGGTGTTTGCCTACCCCGAGCCAAACACGGTCTCTGGCAAGCTCTTCCTCCCGCCACTTCTCGCGTATAATTTGGGCAGCCCCACAGAGGTAGAGCTTGTGGCTGCCACCGAAAGCTCGCCTATTGTCCTCGATGTGGCAAAAGACGTTACGATTTCGAGAATTGCCTCCCCGGTATCCACCGAGCGGACATACCAACAAGCGTTCCTCAGCGGGCTGAGAACCTATTTCGAGCAGTCTTTCCGCGTGGTGAAGAAAAACGATATTCTCGCTGTTCCCATTGATACGGCACTGGCCCAGACATTCTTTACGGCCACACCGTCGGGAGACGAAGAAGAGCTCACGCTGGCGGGGCAGCCCGACGCAATAGCGTGGTTCAAGATTACAGCACTTTCTGATCACGTCCAGTGCATTATAGATCCCTCACACACGCGAATGGTGCAAAGTGGAATCGTTAACGAACCCTCGTTACCCCCGGCATTGGGCTGGGCTTCATATTACGGGCTAGAAACGCCATTTTCATTTCTAGATCACGGATCTGATGTTTTCGAGTATGCGTGGAAAGTGTACAAGCTTTTGAAATCATCACTGACGCCGAGGGGCTCAGCACTGAAAACAACAATGCTTCTCACCAGTAGCAAGCGGGGGGCCGGCAAGGCGACGGTCCTAAGCTCTGTTGCAGCAACGCTAGGTATTCACGTAGTGCCTATCGATTGCTTCAGCATACTGGACGAGTCGGATGTCAAAACGATTGGCGCGCTGAAAGCAAGACTCGATCGAGCTGCGCACATCTCGCCATGCCTGGTGATCCTGCGCCACCTGGAGGCAGTAGCGCACAAATCCGATCAGGATGGGACAGATCCCCCCATTATTGCCCACGTGGTGCAGCTGTTGACAGAGTATATCGGCAAACCGTTCCTTTTCGTCACGGCCACGACCGCCGACGCCGACAAGCTGAGTGACAGCGTGAGAACGCTTTTCAAGTTCGAAACGGACGTCACGGTGCCCACTGAAAAGGAGCGCGAGATCATATTCAAATATCTCACAAACGCTGTGCTTTCGCCTGCCAAGTTGGTAGCTGACTTGGCTACCCTGCAAGTTCTCGAGGGCTACGCATTGCAGGGATCGCTATCGCATGCCGCTATGGCCATACAATCTGCTGGACTCACACCGTCTGACCTCGTGTCGATCATTCGGGTGGCTCGACAGAAGGCTCAGACGAGACGAGGCAATGACGTCAATCTCATCATCTGCCAAAGGGGTGTTCTCAAAATAACTGCAGAAGACATACAAGAAGCGATGTCAGATGCCCGCTCCAAATTCAGTGACTCTATTGGAGCTCCAAAGATTCCCAACGTTGGCTGGAAAGATGTTGGGGGTCTCGAAAATGTCAAGTCAGAAATCATGGATACAATTGAAATGCCTCTCAAGTACCCGGAGCTGTTTGCCTCAGGTGTCAAAAAGAGAAGTGGGATTCTGTTCTATGGGCCGCCCGGCACGGGCAAAACGCTGCTTGCCAAGGCCATTGCGACTTCTTTCAGCCTCAACTTTTTCAGTGTCAAGGGCCCGGAGCTCTTGAACATGTATATTGGTGAATCGGAGGCTAACGTTCGTCGCGTATTTCAGAAAGCGAGAGATGCAAAGCCTTGCGTTGTGTTTTTTGATGAACTGGACTCTGTCGCGCCAAAGCGTGGCAACCAGGGCGATTCAGGTGGTGTGATGGACCGCATAGTGTCGCAGTTGTTGGCCGAACTTGACGGGATGAGCCAGGGCTCCGATGGTGTTTTTGTGATTGGGGCAACAAACCGCCCTGATCTGTTGGACGAAGCGCTACTACGCCCGGGACGCTTCGACAAGCTGCTCTATCTCGGAGTCTCAGATACACACGAGAAGCAGAAGACAATTATAGAGGCCCTCACTCGCAAGTTCAAACTGGCCCCCGATGTGGATTTGGCGGCCGTGGCGAGGGTGTGCCCATTCTCCTATACCGGTGCTGATTTCTACGCTATGTCGTCTGACGCTATGCTCAACGCCATGACGAGAACTGCCGGTGAGGTTGACGCTAAGATCGAACTCTACAACCGGGAGCGTGAAGAGAGGGGCGAGCTTCCTGTGACGATCCGCTCCTGGTTTGAGCACGTTGCAACAGAAAAAGACACCACCGTTCAGGTCACGGCCGCAGATTTCGCCAAGGCCCAGAGCAGCCTGGTGCCGTCTGTCAGTGCAGACGAGCTAGCTCATTACATGCGCGTCCGCAACAGCTTCGAAGGAAAAGCCGCCGGACCTAAAGACGGTACCAAAAACGACCTGAAAAGGCTGGTCAACGGCAGGTGACGTTGGCAGGTGACTATTTACCGAAGTAGTCCGGACTAATTGATGGCCTACGTAGCACATGTATGTAGTAGTATGCTTCTCGGTTTCCAGCGATTCGCCGGGACTAATCAAATGAAGTCAGTAACAGACTTGTACACTTCGGTTACACCAGTTACTAAGTCTATGGAAGGAGATGTGTATGGCGGCGTGCCGATCGTAGCCTTGGAAGGACTCCGGGTGAGATTAGCCCAGCTAGTGCACTCTCTGTCCGCGCTATGTGGGAGGGTTCAGGCGGCGCAGCTGCCTGCATGGCCCGCTCTCCATCAGCAATTCAATGTGGCCTTGGTGCAACTCGCATCGCTCGCGGGCACGCTAGCGTCGCTGGCACCGGTTCTCAAGCAGGCCGTGGTGTATCCGACGCCTGATTTCCCGATCCAGACTAAGGAGTGGCTCCTGAACACGCTGCTCCGGAAGAAGACTCTGCCCGAAGTTGAGGAATGGGCTAACAAAGGTGTGGAAGCCGCAACGACAATCGACCAGGCCAAGGACGACGCATTCTGCGGCTGGGCTTACGAGCGCGCGCTCGCAGCTGCCACGCAGTATGGTGACCGTACCCCGGTGCCGGAAAAGAAGGTGCCAGTGGGGACCCCTGACAAGATTATCGCCTACATGGCAGGTCGCACAGACTCGTTTAAATAGATTATAAAAAGGCGCACTACGCCCGCATATCCTTGATTCTCTTGTAGTGTTTTTTGCGGCCGCTAGTCTTGGCCTTTTGGATCTGCTTGTAGCGAGATTTGAAGTAGTCGGGGCGCCCAGCCAGGATTTCCTCGGCAAGCGTCTTTTTGCGCTCCTTTTTCGTCAACCGAGCGCTAAAAAACTCGGACGGATCTTCTTTGATAGTGCCCACGGCAAAGTATTTCGAGGGCGCAGCTTTCTCAGTCTTGTAAAAGCGCTTCGGGTCGAGAACATGCCGCATCCGCAGCAGTTGGAGGTCTCGCTTCAACGCCGGCGTCATCTCTGGCTTGCCCAAATCGAACCAGTCTTTGCCGGCTGTCTCAGCCTTTACTGGCTTGGTCTTTGTGGGGATATCCTTGAGCCTAGCCTGCTGTTTGTCTTGTTTATGTGCAATCTTGTCCTCGGGCGCCGTCCCACCCCCGATCCGAGACTCCAGTTTTGGGATGGCCGACAGTTCTTTCAGTACATCCGCGTCGCCCTGTTCTGGCTGCTTTAACGTGCGTTTTGCTTTCTCGAGAAGCTGCTCGATTTCGTCCATTTTGGTGCTGAATCAGATCACAAGCTGCGATGGCGGCGGATCGTGGAGACGGTAGGATGCGCAGCCGGGACCGCAGCCGGCGGGACAGTGTTCGCGAAATGACGGGGAAACCTGAGAGAAGTGCTGTGAGAAAGGATCACAAAAAGCGGGACTGGCCGGTCCGTGACAAGGAAGAGCGGCTGAGAAATGAGCGCCAGAGCGTGTATTTCCACCCCGTCCTGAACCCAACTGGAAAAGCTCCAGGCTCACATGTCAAGATAGGAGCACTGCTTTCAGCCACGGCTCTCGCAGAGATCACACTTCCCGACGAGTTTCACGTCGAGGATTGCGAACTTGACGTTGTTTACGAGTCTGCACCGCAGATTTCTGTGGAAAACACGTCTCTTGTGCCGCGGAGGTTGGCGGGATGAAACAAGTTAATTTATTTTGTGCATTAAATCTTCAGCCAGGTCCCCAACTATTTATTTTATGTAGTAGAGCTTTAGTCGCTGTCCAGCTCGATGGCTGGTATCACAAAGTCGTCCTCGTCTGATTCTTCAGCCTCATCGGTACGCTGTCGCTTCTCTGGACGCTGATCCCTGACCTCTGCTGTTGGTGAGACGTCCGTGTGCATTGTCCCGTCCTCGCTTGATGCAAGCACCGCACCGCCAACAGTCACTGGCTGTACAGCTGGAATTGACTCCTCAACAATGTGCTCCTTTAATTCGGCCCTATCATTCTGGGGGGACACAATCGCGGAGACGTCAGGCATCTCCCGCGGCTCTTCTGTTGGCGGCACTTCCTCCTCGACAACGAGCTTTTCGATAGTCCTACTGCCAGTGTCCTTATCATCAAGCTCGTCGTCCTGCTCTATCACCTCTTGAATAGCGAGGTTGTCAGTGTTATTTGGTATGGGCCCCAGAGGGGGGAAGCGCGGATGTACCAGCGCTTCGAAGCCATCCAGGCCGCTTTCAAGAGACAACGGCAGAATGCTATACTTGCCAGGATACAGGGTGCTAACATAGAGACCCGTTTTTGCCTTTGTTTGGAGAAAAAAAGTGTCGATTTTGGACCTGCTGGTGTGTGGGAGTGTCGGGCAAGTCACAATGATGCGCTCGAAAAGCCGGGACACAACAGGAATTGCCTGGCGGTATATCGTTCCGGAAGCTTTAGCTTCTAACACAAAATCTGCAAGACCGTCGGTGCTTGTTTTGGGGGACGCCAACAAGGACAAACACCTTTGGAGAAGCCGAGCAATAACCTTATCGTATGCCGTAGAAAGCCAACCAGCAGCTTTAATGACCTGCTCGACACAACCAAGTGAAAGTAGCGCAGCATGACTGTTCAATTTAGACACCTCAAGCAGGCGATACAACGTATCTTCGAGGCTGCGCAGGTACACGATCTGCACAACATAGATATGCCTGTAGAGAAACCGCAGAGCTGGCAACGCCAACTCATGCTTGAGTGATGCAAGTGCTTTGTCGACTGTGCCTGCGAGCCGTTCTACAGGTACTTTGACAGCAAAATCATTGGTGCTAAGAAGGCTATCCAAGAGCGCCCAATATCGCTCGTAGAGAGGAATGCTATTTTCAATGTCAACGGCCCCATTCTCATCAACAAACTGCAGGTTGCTTTCGTCGGTGGTAAAAAAACGATCAATGTCACCTAGCACATCGACAAATTTCTTATGCCAAGCTGGGACAGGATGTTTGTCCAAGCCAGGCAGTGCACTGAGCGCCGCGGCCGCCTCTACCCAGAATCGAGGCTGCAGAAACTGAGCCTCGAGGGCCGTTGTAATCTTCACCTCTTGTGCTCTGGCAGGCCCAGGATATAGCTTCATCATGGTGCAGAGTGCCGGAATAGCAACTCCTGGGATCTTGGAGATCAAAGGTATCAGTCTCCTATAAAAGTCTGTGATACTGGAAGACCCGACTTCTCTTGTTAACTCTTGCCTGCCCCGGATCTTACTGAAAATGGTGACCAGCGCTTGGATTGCAGGTTTCCAGGCCACTGGGTCGGGCAGCCCCAGAATATGAAGTAACATTTGAACCCAGGACGCCCCGTGCGACTTTATCACTGACCAATCTGCAAAACTTGATGCAGCCAAATAGGCGGCCAATGCTCGCTTATACCCTGTGCTCTTAAGTAGAGCAGACAATCGCGTTTTGTATTTGTGCTTTAACTGGTCAGGAGCCCCTTGGAGTAGCTCAGGCAGTCTACTGCACTGCACTAGGTAGGGGACCTGCTTTGCTACTTCTAGATCATCGTCGCAGCCCAAAATATCGAGGACCTGGATCAGCGACATGGCTGACTTAATTTTTCGCTTCGCACCTTTGAAAACTAGGTGAGTAATCGGTAATTGTGGTTCGCTTGAGTCGGTTTTTAACAAACTGGGGGTTGCCATAAGAGTGATGCACCAGGGTTTTAACCATATGTGACAACAGGACAATGGTGTCTTGCCAATTAACACTGAAATGCCAAAACTGATTGCTCTGCGTAGGCTATACCATTATCGTCATCGTAATTTGCATTTTCCAAAGTGTCCTGCCAGGTGAGTCTTTGAGCCCGTGCATACGACTTCCAGCATACGTGGCTATCGTCGTCCGCAGCAGCCACATGATCAGCTCAGACGTTAGTGGCCTTGTAGCATCACGAATTCCGATGACGTCCGAGAGTATGATTATCTAACTAAAATCTGGGGTTGGCCACATGTGACGAGGCGTCTTGACGACAATCAAGCCAAGCTAGTTTCACAAACTAGGCCCGGGCATACCTGTCCTGGCCTATCTGGGTGCGCTCTCGGCTTTTGGCCCTCCTAAGTGGTCCAGCGACGCCGCAGTATACATCCCCCCAGGTTGGCCAATGAGCTGTCAAACAATTGCGGTTGATGACACACCGGCCTCATTCTCGTGGTCTTATTTAGATAACCGACGACCGGACAACCCTGCCTCGGACAACTATGATTCGCAACTCGGTACTCGGTCCGCTGCGCGCAGCAGCACGCTGTAGCATGCGCCATATGAGTACTGCTGCAACCGCGGCACCCCAGACGGCCAGTTCGCCCTCGACCAGCACCAAAAAGGAGCCGCTGGTCAAGGAATTCAAGATTTACCGGTGGAGCCCGGACACCCCCGAGAAAAAGCCCGAGATTCAGACGTACAAGCTCGATCTGAATGACTGCGGGCCCATGGTTCTGGACGCGCTGCTCAAAATTAAGAACGAGCAGGACTCCACGCTGACGTTCCGGCGTTCGTGTCGTGAGGGCATTTGCGGGTCTTGCGCCATGAACATCGACGGCACAAACACACTGGCCTGCCTCTGCCGCATTGACCGCGATCCCAAGACTGATACCAAAATCTACCCTCTCCCGCACATGTACATTGTTCGGGACCTGGTTCCAGATCTCACATTGTTCTACAAGCAGTACAAGTCGATTGAGCCGTACTTGCAGCGTAAAGAGGTTCCCGCAGACGGTAAGGAGAACCTCCAGTCGATCGCGGAGCGCCAAAAGCTTGACGGTCTGTACGAGTGTATCCTCTGCGCGTGTTGCTCCACAGCGTGTCCGTCGTACTGGTGGAACCAGCAGGAGTACCTCGGCCCCGCTGTGCTAATGCAGGCGTACCGCTGGATGGTTGATTCGCGTGACGAGGCGGGCCGCAAGCGCAAGGAGATGCTCGAGAACTCAATGTCGTTGTATCGTTGCCACACAATCATGAACTGCGCGCGCACCTGCCCCAAGGGCCTGAACCCTGGCCAGGCGATTGCCCACATCAAAAGAGACATGGCCTTGATGACGTAGTCTCGAATCCCTCACCCCGCACTTTTCAGCATCTGGCATCTGACTTGTTTTCTAGGCCCTAGTAACGAATAGCTACTATTTTTTTTTTAAATCTGTCTATTGCTGGGTCCGCGCCCGCCGCTTTTGCAGCTTTTGCAGCTTTTCCTGCCGGCGGGACGGAGTGGTCTCGACAGGATCATGCGACGGCGCTCCACCGCCCAGCAGCTGTCGACCGCCCTGGATCAGCTGCCATGCCTTATAGAGAGCAAAAGCAGGCACGCTAAAGTACAAGTACCATGCTTTAGGGCCGAATACTACAGACAAGATAGCGCAGATCCACGTCACGTAAACCACGTCGTACAAGTACTCGGTGAGCCCCGATTGGTGTTGGTCCGAGCCTGCTGCTACCAACTGGCCGTCTCTATAGCGCGGACGGCCGCTCTTTTCCAGGCTGTACTGGGCAACCAGGGCCGGTACGCTGAGAAACACAAAGCGCTTGAGAGGTCGGTGCAACAGCCAGTTTAGCGCAAACGCACCGAAGAAAACGACTACTGACGAAACATGGAGCTGGTCGAGTGCCTTTTTGTTGGTCACCGCCAGCTTCTTGGCAGCCATGTTCGCCATGGTGAATGCAATCGTGATGACATGCTCATGTGCACGGTTATTAACCTTGGAGCTTAGCATAGGCACTGAATTAATTTGACACGTTGCTCCTACTGCATTGCACAACTAGTCGGCATTGCACAACTAGCTGGTTTGACAAAATATAGCAGAGTTGTAATTATATACGCAGTATCTCGCTATGTACATTCCAAATCTAGTCCTGAGTCTCCTCACCAAGAAAGTGGAGGTACGCAGCGAGGGTCTTGGTGCCCTCGATGTAGTTGGGGAGGTCGAGCTTCTCGTTAGTCGAATGCGCACCGTCATCGCCACGGCCCATGGGAAGGAGCACCACGGAGGTGTCAAGATTGTCCTGGAAGCTCAGGGTGATGGGGATGCTGCCGCCCTCGCGCGTAAAGTCTGGCTCCACGCCCCACACTGCCTTGGTGGCGTCTGCGGCAGCACGGTAGCTCCAGCCCTTGGGATCACTGACCCAGTAGTCGCCGTCGTGGATCAGGCTGACCTTGCAGGTATTCTTGGAGTGCAGTTCCTTGAACACCTTGTTGACGTACGAGAACACAGCCTCATCGAGCTTGCGCGGGTCCATGTCGGGCACCGTGCGAATGGAAAACTTGCCAACGACGGTACCGGGAATCACGGTCTTGGCACCCTTCTCGTAGAACGCACCCTCGACGCCATGGATCGACAGCGAGGGGTAGCGCCACCTGTGCTGCAGGGCCTCCTTGATGCTGTCCTGGATAATGGTCTTGGAACCGATGTTCTCCTCGAGACCCTTGAGATCAAAGTGGACCTGGTCGTAGAGCTTGTCTTCGTCGGCCGTCAGCGGGGCGACCATCTCCCTTATGCCAGGGATGAGGATCTGGCCCTGCGGGGTCACCAGCTTGCTGAAAATGTGCGACAGGTCAATCATGGGCTCGTAAACGATGCCGCCGTAGAGACCGCTGTGGAGATCAGCGGCAGGTCCCTTGATCTCGATCTGGTAGTAGCTGCAGCCGCGGGTTCCGTATGTGACAACAGGGTACTTTGTGCCGAGCCAGTAATTGTCTGAGATGCAGACCGCGTCAACACCCTTGAAGTACTCGTGCGCCTCGCGCTTGATGAGGTCGTCCAGCCCTTCCGAGCCGCTCTCCTCCATGCCCTCGAAGCAGAACACGATGTTGACGGGAATGTCCTTCTTGAGCTCCTGGTGGATCTGCAGCACGTTGAGCCAGCCTATGACGGGCCCCTTGTCGTCAGTGGCACCGCGGCCGTACAGGACATTGCCCTTGCGCGTTAGCTTGAACGGATCAGTGTTCCAACCGTCCGACTTGAGTGCGGGCTGCACATCGTAGTGGCCGTACAGCAGGACGGTCTTCTTGGCCGGGTCGGTACCATAGCGCGCCAGGATGATCGGGGGCAGATCAATGCCCAGGCTGGGCTGCGGGCCCAGCTGTTTCAGTTGCACGTCGGTAGCGCCCAGGGTCTTGAGCTGCTCGGCCAGCCAGTCGCCCATCTTCACGACCTCGGGACGGTGCACCGCATCGGCAGACACAGAAGGAATGGCTACCGCATCCGCCAGGCGATCAATGAATTGGTTCTCGAGCTCGGTCGCCTTGGCGAAAATTGGCTCCAAATTCGGCATAGTGAAATAAAATGACGTAACTGGGGGCCGGAAATCGAAGGCTTCCGCGGCCATCACGTGCAGTGCCTGTCACGTTGAGACTGCCATTGCGGGTCGCCACGCGGCGCCCGCGGCTAGCTCATGGATCGGCGATCCTCAAAGTGCTCAAAGTGATACTGCAGGCGCGACTATATAAGAGACCTGCAACCCGATCAAGAAGCGGGCCACAGATACATCTCCATGGTAAATCTAACGGCACTGACCGCTAATCCACAACAACTTCTCGTTGGTTTCTATCACTTGGTCTAGCATAGATCTACCGAGAACGCGACAGACAGATGGACAGTTCATAAGCAACAGCAGAACGGGTTCCTCACAAAATCACGATCTAGGTGACTAATCCGGTGAAATTTCAACGTCGGACTTTCCAGCTGCTGGGGGCAATGAGTGACCCAATTGAAAAGCTGCCGGGCAGCTGGACGCTGTGGTTCTACCACCGTGACCGCAGTATCAAGGCATTTAACTACTTTTCCGGGACCAAGGAGGTGACGACGTTCGACACCCCGGAGAAGTTCTGGACAATGTACGTTCATCTGGCACCGCTGTCGAGCTTCACCATCGGGTCAGAGTACCAGGTTTTTCGCACGGGCATCAAACCGATCTGGGAGGACAAGCTGAATATTGACGGCGGGCGCTGGGCGCTTCGCATCAAGCGCGACAAGCAGCCTGCCAAGGACGATTCCGACAAGTACGCTGCTGAAAAGGCACGGTTCATCCTAGCACAGGTCACGCTCATGTGGGAACGCCTTTTAGTGCAGGTCGTGTCGGGCGCGCTTGCCCATAACCGAGTCTTTGACGACTTTGAGGTATGTGGAGTGGTGGTGTCAGTACGCCGCGAAGAGTACATTATTTCCCTGTGGAACAAGACGGCAACTGACGCGACCATTATAAACGCACTACGCGAGGCCATGATCGACGTGACGGAGGCGAGCGTCGATGACCCCGAGGTGACTCTTGAATATAGCCCCCACGCTAAAAGTCTTACCAAAGTTGCCGAAAGGGCCCGCCACCACCATGGTCGCCAAAATGGGCAGAAGGCACCCGACAGCGACGAGCGACACCGAAAATGGCGTGGACGAACTGAAACGGAGGAAACCGACTAACGCGATGCATCTCTGCAGACGAACCCCCGCTTGGCGACTCTATCCTGCGAGTCACTATGCGGTGTTGCATCCACACATCCCACTGTGCTACTCGGCTGTACTTCTATATGTCGGCCACTACTTGAACGCTTGAACCTGCATGTGATGGGATTTGCGAACTCTAGGTCACGTCGTGGTCACTCAGTGGCCCCCTCATGCCCCTCACGCTATATCCTATCAGGACGTTAATGCGGCTGTACCTGTACAATTTTGACACTGTTTAATGGCTTGCGACTGTACCTGTATAATTTTGACCCTATTTGACTGACTTCGTGTTATATGGACCAGACAAGGTATGACTGGGCGAGAATAAATACAGGCCTGCGGGATCTGCCGCACACACGTGGTGCGTGATAAGGCCGGCGAATTTCCTCGGATCAAGCACAGTCTATAGCAGACACAAAGCTGTGCTCGACCTGCTCCACTTGCCCGTCCAATTGATTCCATATTTCACTCTCACCGCATCTCTGATGACAAGCATCACATTTTTCTCAAGGGTAGGGCCTTCCTGCATGTCGGTGCCTCACCGACCACATGCCATACAGAGTGGCTCAAACTTTACAAAATTCTCCCATAACTAAAACCAAGTTGTACACCGGACTTTCCCGTAAAACTTTGCTGTAAAACTGGTGCCTGCCACCCCACCGACATCGGCCCCACATGCAGCACACCCTAAGCCTGCATGGACGACGGTAACAGACCGTCAGCCAGTTAGTCAGCAACCACAGCCTTTGACTCACTGGAGCCTGCTTGCGCGCAAATTTTGTGGAGTTGTCGACGCTCACGCAGCGAGATTCGTCGCGGATTCTAACTGAGAAGTTTTAGAGAAAAACCTGCGGGCGCATACAGCACCTGCGCCCCTCTCTGGACCCTTGCTGGCTGTCCGGCAGCCATTCCCCACCCACACAGCCAGGAATATATCCCGTGGCAAATCGAGTGACATCTAACAGCGACAGCGAACAGGTTTTCAGTAAACACTAGACCTATGGACGGCACCGCGTTCCAGAGGAGTCTGGACGAGATATTTGCAGAGGCCGTTGCTTTCCAGACCCACAAGCCCCGTCTCGACAATTTAAAGAAACGCCTGGGCGACTGGGGCCTCGAGAGTGAAGAGTCGGCCGAATTCTATCTACCACTGTCGGGTCCCTCTCCAGAAGGGATCAATGTGGGGTCGCTCATGACCCCGGTCACCACCTCCCCCGAGAGCGTCATGTCCCCATCCGGAGACTCGTCAATACGGCAGAAGAGAGATTCCGCCAGTGTCAAATGGACAAACCACGTTGGCCCAGCGATCGCGAGCCCCCACGACGATGGCGCAGAGAGTATGGCGCTGGAGGCTGACCCTGACGCCATGACATTCAACTACGCAACGCTTGGCAGCGTACCAGTACCGAGAAAAGAGCCGTCATATGAGTCGTCTCTGGCCTCAAGCCATACTTCGAGTAACTTTGTTGACCCCTCTGTGTTCAAACGTGGGTTTCAGCTGAACTTTGACCCAATGGTGCCAATGGCGGTCGAGGGGTTTGAAGATGTGTCGTCGCCAGCGGACTCATCCGACCCCGCTCGTGGAAGCATATCACACACCCCCGACCCGCCGCTTCTCGGCGAGCACGCGTCACCCCGTGGCAGGCTCACAGCACACGCATCGCCACACCCGGCGAGTCCCGCCGGTAACTTGTGCCACAGCGCGCCGGCGAGCAACTATTTAAGCCAGCAGGCGAGCGGGTCTCACTCTGGCACCAGTGCACCTCGCACCGTTGCAGCTACCTCAGGCGGGGGCGAGTCGTTTTTCTTTGACGGTCCCTCGAGTCACCCGTTCGATGAGATGGTTCCGGAAATGGGCGGCTCCTTGTTTTCACAAGGCTTTGGTGGTCCCGGTGCTTCAAGTCCTCATGGTCCACACAGCGCCCATGCCAACCCTAGTGGTCCGGGCTTTCAGGTCGCCTCGCCCACCATGCACCACATTTCCCAGGCACCTCGGGCACCTAGAAGTAACGACTCGCATCCCAATTTGCTAAACCTCTCAAAGTCGCATACCCAGGCCTCCGCAATCAACATCGCGCGACAGCCAAGCGCCATCTTCTCGGGAGTGACGAAAACTACTAGCCGGAGCCTCTCGCGCTCGTTATCCTATGTTGACAACACGAAACCTCGGCGCCCAAACGTGGATACCAAACTCCAGTGTGCTAACTGCGCCACGCGCACCACTCCATTGTGGCGTCGCAACCCTGAAGGAGAGCCCCTGTGCAACGCGTGTGGGCTGTTTTTGAAACTGCACGGCGAGATGCGACCTCTGAGGCTCAAAACGGACGTGATAAAAAAGCGCAACAGAACAATGGTGTCCGCGAAGCCCAGACAGATCGGCGAGTTGAGCTCTGGCCGCTCCTCTGCCAGCAATTCGCAGGTAAAGCTGGCTGCGGGCCCCAAGCGACTCGCCCCTCGCCCTATAGAGGCTGCCAAACACGTACCCATTGCACCAAAGCCTCTCGCAATGCCTAGCCAGCAAGCATTCTCTCCCGCACATGTCCACGACTGTTCAGCACCGGCATCCTACGAGTCTCAGAGATGGGACTGGGTCAAGATGGGCTGATCCGAGACCTTCCGGGTCTTGTACACTAGTTTTTATTTGTACCTTGTACGTATGTTATATATAGAGTGGCCACTGCTGCCACTACTTTCTTTACCTTGACGGCTATATAACACTTCGCATCCTGACCTTTGTCATGGACGCGACCAAGCCCAATCTGGAGGTCGTGGTGCCGTTTGAGGAGAACCTCGTCATAGACTTTCTCGCCCTCGCCGAGAAGAAGTACGGTTTTGACGTGGTGCACCCAAACGTCCGTGCAGTGGCTGACGCGCTCGATGCCGACGTGGAGGGGGAAGATGCCGAAGACAAAGACGAGAACGACGAGAACGATGACGAGGATCTTGAAGATAAAGATGAGAAAGACGATAACGACAAGGATCCCAAAGCTGATGCGGGTGCGCTGGCAAAACCTCGCTCCAAGAGAAAGATCGAGTTTCGCTACGACATGAACGACCCATTTATCGACGATACGGAAATGCAATGGGAAGAGCAAGCCGCCGCTACCAAAGATGGGTTCTTTGTATATGCTGGGCCACTTGTTGACACGATACCTGTGCCAGAAAATGACAAGGACGACAAGAAAAAGACCGGTAAGCGTAAGGCTACTAAGGACGATGGAGCCAGGACGCCCAAGAAGAAAAAGCTGGTGGATCTAGCACCAGCGGGAGACGCGAAACCCAAGTCCAAGCCGCGCAAAAAGGCTGAGTCCAAAGACAAAGATTCTGGATTGGGCAAAGACGGATCAGGCAAAGACGGATCGGGCAAAGATGGATCAGGCAAAGACGGATCAGGCAAAGAAGAACCTGCGGTGCCCAAGCCAAAAGCAGCGCCAAAAAGCAAGGCGGCCACAGACAAGAGCAAAGACGCCGACAAATCTGAAGAGAAGCCCAAAGCGAAGCCGAGGCCGCGTGCCAAACCCAAAGCTGCCGATCCCAAAACCAAGAGCGCATCTCCCACGGCTGAACTGCCGGCTGAACAGTCCACGGAAACACCAGATACCAAGATCAACGCTACTACACCGGCAGTACCCGGCATTTCCCAAGCCAACACCCAGGCAGCAGTACCCGCCGCAGGTGAGCCTGTGCCGAACGATGGAACAGCAAGAGGCCCGGACGAGTCTGTACAACAACAACAATCAGTAGGTGATTCGGCAAGTCAACACAGCTCCATTTCAGAGGTGGTTACTGAAGCGGGGGCATCCGTTCCGGGTCCCACAGGGTTCAGCTAAATACCGGTAACCTATAAATTATTTATTATTATTTTGGTGCGCCACTGAAGTTTTCAGGCTTTCTGCGGCAAGTGCGAGCATAGTGCTTTCCTTGGAGTCGTCGTCTTTGGCATATTTTTCAACTCTGCCGACAATGCGGTTGACAATCTCGGGGTCTGTGGGAACGACAGTGAGGAAATTGAGCCACGACAAAACATAAGGAAGCTCGACTGCCTCGTCAAAACCTAGGCTAGTCGTAACGTTGTCTGCGATGCCGGCCAGCTGCTTTCGCCGTTCCGGGGTCAGAGTGATCGGCGCAGACAAGGAC
The DNA here is from genome assembly GCA_030582755.1 of Wickerhamiella galacta. Classification (NCBI taxonomy): domain Eukaryota; kingdom Fungi; phylum Ascomycota; class Dipodascomycetes; order Dipodascales; family Trichomonascaceae; genus Wickerhamiella; species Wickerhamiella galacta. The sequence continues at coordinate 63,606 of JAJMGW010000029.1, read as the reverse complement.
AGGTCCGACACCCTCTGCACTAGCGAGTCGACATTCTGGACCGGCGGTGCGCACCGCGTTTTCCCTGTGACAAGGGTCTTCAGGATCTGTACCGCGGCGTCGCGAACAGCCCCGTACGGACAGCTCTCCAAAGTGTCGATAATGAAGTCGTAAGAAACAGTAGGATCCTGCAGCCTCAGAAGCTTGGCGACAACAGAGAATGCAATGTGCCGCTCAATTTTGTAGCGCGCAGTTTCTGCGATCGCGAGGATGATCTGAAGATAGGTACAAAAGTGCTCATGGTCCAACTCGTGGACTGCTTCCGAGGTCACGCCCGTAGAACTCCACAAAGCCCAGTACAAAATGGCGTCCTTGAGGCCGCAAGTCAGCGCGTAATTTTGGTAGATAAACACTGCGGTGGCCATTGCGTTTTTGATCTCGGTGCGACGGCGTCTTCCTCGGAAACGCAACTGGGTCATTAGGAGATACGAGCCAGCGTGTGAGGGTGTCAGGAGCCGCTCTGTGCCCCTCTGGTCGGACGCAAGATCTTCGTCTTCGGTAGACTCATCACTCGTTTCGCCGGGTCCGCTAAAGTAGAGGTCAGTCGCCTGTCTTATGTCGGCCTCAGGATCCAAGTCATAAGAGAGGGCTAGCTGGGCAAACCGGTTGAACACATCATCGAGTCGCTGAGTGTAGCCAGTAACACGGAAACACTGGTCCCGCCGGGAGGGGTGATCAACGGCGGCTCTATTTACAAGTTCGTAGTACAGCCTCTGTGCCCACTTGACGTTGACGTGCTGGGCAGATATGTTGAGAGCGTGGGTTGGAAAGTATCGGAGCATCCTGCGCACTTTCGCGTGCTCAGAGGCCGAGGCTAGCGACACGTCCATGTCAAAGTCGCGGGCCAACAGGTACATCCGGCGCAGCACGGTGGCAACCGACAGCCTAGTTACACGGGTGCTTGCGAATGCCAGCAGGTTCGACATGGCGGTGGCAAGGAAGCGCGTGGGGTAGGCCGTCTTGACTTGGCCCATGGAGTAGTTCATGATCTCAAACAAGACTGAGAGCCACACGTTCCCACTGAACTCGTGCTTCTCGGCGACCACGTCAGGGTCCACATCCAGGGCACCTTTGGGGTCCACGTCCTGGGAATTTATGGGGTCCACATCCTGGGGGGTTTTATTTTCAGACTTCACATCCTGGGCCTTTTTATTTTCAGGGTCCACATCCTGGACATTATCAGGGCCAGGCGTGTCGTCATCATCGACTTCTTCGCCATTGCTGTACGAGTCCGCACCGCTCGATACATCCTCGAGGATTTCGCATGATTTCAGGAAAAGCTCCTTGTGGTTGCCATAGCGGCACAGAATGTTGGCAATCTCGTTGACCGCCGTCATGAGCTTCGAGTCGGAGCCGTCATCGGAATATTCCCATCTCCAGAATTGGTCCAGATACGCTAGCAGCAGCGCTGGAATGTCCCAGCCAATCGAGTAGACTATCTTGGGGTTGGCTGCAAGGACTTGTCCGAGCGTCTGCAGGACCAGCAGTGCGTCTGGAAGTGTGAACTGCGTGGCATCGCCGCAGTTTAGCTCCAGCACCGTTGCGTAGGAGAGGTAGTCCGCTGTCTCATTCGCGGTCGTCGCGGCGTCCCGAATGACGTCGCACGCCTCTTTAGCCGAGCGCATGGAATCTGAGGAATCGCAGATTGCTGCCTAAGCGAGTAAGCGAGTGGCGATCTCGAGCCAAAGGGTCCTGCAGCAGCAATTGCAGGCAGGTACAGTGTATCTCAGGCATTCGCCGGCAGTGCGAATTCAGCACAAGGCGCAGGGCCCGCAATGTGTGGAATCGCGTGGAAGTTTCCTCAGCAGCGCAACAGTCAATACAGCTAGCGACATCTCGGGGCTCAGACTGGCGAAGATGCGGCAGAGCTGGAGATACTTTGCGACCTTTCTTAGTTATCCCGAGACTGCTCGCGTGATACTCACTTTAGTTGCCGCTTGTGACTCAGCTATCATCACCAATATGTCCCTAGCACGAAGAGCAGTGTTGCGGGCCCTTCCCCTATGTCGTCCAGCCATCTTGAACGCTAGGTTCAGCAGTCCCGTTACTCTCCGTGCTTCATTGCCGGTTGCGCAGCGGCCGGCTGCCTTTGCCGCGCGCCGCTGGTACTCGCCGCAGTCGCTGGACGAGCCGGCACGCATTGTGGAGTTCGAGGAGGTACGGAAGCATTCCAACGGCGAGGATGCCGTCATTATCGACGTGCGGGAGCCGGAGGAGTACTACCAAGGCCACATCCCCGGTGCGCACAATGTGCCGTTCCGGAGCTCTCCTGGAGCATTCGGCCTGGACGCTTCCGAGTTCGAGGACACATTCCATTTCCCTAAACCGAGCCACGACGATACGATCATTTTCTACTGCCAGGGTGGTCTACGTAGCTCTGGTACTGAGCAGCTTGCTGCCACGTACGGCTACAAAAACCGTCTTAACTACAAAGGGTCCATGGAGGACTGGAAAGCTCACGACGGCCCCCTTGCGCTCGGCAACGTAGAGCCCACTCTTGATCAGGCGTCGAACCCCACGCACTGATGACCATTAGCCACACTTGTATGTACGTCCATAGGTTTCACTACTTTGCTGTCATTGATCAATGGAGATGGTACACCGTTGGCACACGGCCAGTCTCTAAATTATGGGCAACGAAACGCGACTACTTTTCCCTATTTGTTTTAGTTTATTATTGCGGCTGGGATGAACATCGCTACCAAATCTGAAAAACTCTAGAGCTACTGTCTTCCGGCGCGTTCCGGGAGTTATGAGCAAGGCGAATACCGTAATCGTAGAGGAATAGGATATCAACGCCCAGATCTCAATAAATATACCAACAGCGTTACATCCAGCTCACCTTTACTAGTTCACGACCTTGGCCGCACCGCATAAAAACTTCGTGTTAATCCGGGAAGCAGGCAGTCGTTCGCGTTAACCGGTGGAGGAGGCAGAGTCCTCCTGCACTGGTCAGGCGATCGAGGCGGCGCTGCTCGGTATTCCAACTCGCTTGACCATAACTGCGCCCAGATCTCCGCTCCAGAACGTCCATAATCATTTTTTGCTTCCTTTCCTTCTAATCCAGGCTCGCAAAATGGCCAAGCAAATAGCCAAGCCAGTGTTTTCTTTCCTTCTAACCTAGGGTCGCAAATGGCCAAGCAAATAGCCACGCCAGTGCTTTCCTTCTAACCCAGGCTCGCAAATGGTCAAGCCAATAGCCACCCCAGTGCTTTCCTTCTAACCCAGGCTCGCAAATGGCCAAGCAAGTAGCCACGCCAGCGTTGGAATATGCGGTTACTCTCGCCGTTCTGGAAGCAGCTTTTTCTGTTTCTGTGCAACCTTCCGGCGCCGTTTCTCCACGGCTCGCGCACTCTCCTTGGAGGTCATCTTGGAGAAGCGTTCGGACAGCACCAGCTCACGCTTCTTGCGGCGGCTAATCTTTTTATTCTTCAGGTTGCGCAGAATGTCGACCTCTTCATCTCGCCGTTTCAAGGTCTCCAGACGACTGGCCTGTGATTGGATCGCCTTCTCGATCTGCTCTATCTGCTTAGGATCGCGGGCGCGCTTGCGGTCTGCCCGGAGTTGTTCTAGCTCATTCTCCCGGTACTGATCGAGAAACGCATAGTTGCGCCGCACCTGCGTCAAGTCCGCTTTTCCTCGGGCAGTGTCAAAGCGGGGATCTAAATACAGTGTGCTTTTGCTGCTGGCCAGCCCAGGGATCTCGCGAACGCCGGAAACAGGCTTCTTTGACGACTGCTCTCGAGGCTGTTTCATGTAAGCGTCACAGTAGATTTCCGGGTCTAGTCTCGTTTAACGATATATTTACAAGTCATTTTTCGTGAACGCAGACCTCGAACTCATTAGTGCGATACCAGGTCTGGCTTTGGGAGTGTGCTGCTGGTGAGCCGTTCACTCCGTCAGCGACTCTTGGATTTGTAGCTTGCGGCTTTGACGGTCAAATGCCTCTACCATCTCCTGTGTGCTCTTGGATGACGGATCAACCGAAACAAGCGTGCCGTCCTCTGCGTTAGTGGCCTTCTTCGGGCTGTCTACTTACTATACTTGACTGTCAGAATGGGCTCTGCAGCCGTGGCCGGATCTAGGACTTTCAGGTCTAGCTTCACCGCCGCGCGTTGCCGTGGCGGCAGGTTGGCCAAAAACACCCGCGATATTTTCGCTGCCGGGCCCGTCGTGGGCATGCGCACGGTCACGGCTGTGAAATACTTTGTGATCATGGATGCTTACTTGAGTCCAAGGCAGTGACATTTGTGTACTGCTGCCGCAGTGGACTTAACTCCTATGACAGCGCCCTCAGAGGCGGCTAGCGCCAGCGAGCGGAACGTGGCAGTAACATTACCACCCGACGGCCAAGAGGTGCCCAAAATAACCGTTCGGTTCCGACCGGTCGGTTCCACCAAGCGACTGCGCGCACCAGTGGTGAACGTGCCAGCTAACCACCAGTTCGCCAGCCTGGTGGCATTTCTACAACGCCAATTGGCCCTACGTTCCGAGCAGCCGCTATTCTGCTACATAAACTCATCGTTTGCCCCGGCGCCCGATGCTGCACTCACTGATCTGCATGCATGCTACGCGGTAGAGAACGTACTGACAGTTTCGTACTGCGGAACGGTGGCGTTCGGCTAGCTAACCTATGTACTAGGGGCCATCACAGGTCCATTTTCTCGTACACGTCCAGGTCTTCCTCCAGAACCCATAGCAGGTACTTTCGCGGAATGGGGACCATCTCCTTCTTGATCTTTTTGTTGAGGTAGTTAGCCACAAAGTCCACAATGTTGACCGCTGTATAGTCCTTATCCATAAATTGCATCCGTCTCTTGCTGAAATCGACGATGGCGATTTTGGGATCGTGGCCCTCTTTGCCGTGGCGCGTGCGCGTGCCCTCATAGGGGGAGAACCCGAGGTCCCCTGCGGCCTCAACGAGTCCTTCGTCCGCATCGTCCTCAAAAAACTGGTAGACCACCTTCTCGTTCACGGAACCGGGGAGGCGTTGGCGTCCGCTCAAAAGGACACGGACATCGTCCCTGCGGAACTCGTCTGTCGTGGAGAGGAGGATGCACGGTTTGTTGCTGCGGAGGCAGCCGCGCACAAGGTCATCAACGCTAGCTAGACTCTTGTCTTTGAAGTCGTCGTCAACTGGCTTTTCGGGAGCGTTCTTGGCTTGCGGCTTGGGAGTTATCCCAGGTGGAAGCACTATACCGGGTTCAGTCACCGACGCTTCCTGGGCAAGGTTGCTGTTGCGTTGCTGTCTGATCGATCTGACCTTGCTCTGCTTCTCGGCTTCCCTAGCGGAAGAGAGCTCGTTCTGCTTCAACAACTCGAGCTTCCAGGCCTTCACAGCCTCAGGTCCCTCCTCCACGATCTCATCTGGCGCCCACTCGACGTCAACCTCGTCGAGCACTGCATCTGTCTCTGCATCTTCAGTGTCACCTCCAGATGCAATGTTATCCCCATCTGCGGTGTCATCGTCATCCTCAATAGATGCTTCTTCAGCCTCACTGTCGTCCACTGCGGTATCGTCCTCACTGCCGCTGTCACCCCCTTCGAACTCTGCAGCAACTTCCAAGTCAGGATCAACCTCCTTACTGGGGGCTGCCGGGGTTTCTTTAGTCTCTGTGCTAGCTTCTGGGGTACCCTCTGCCGTCGGGACGGATACGATCTCTGGCTCTTGTGCGTGCACGTGGGCATCAGCGCCTCCCTGCTTCGCGAGACGCTCGCGGACCCGGCGTTTGTTTTCCTCAAAGATCTTTCGATCCTCCTCTAGCTGTTTGCGTGCCTTAGCAACATGTTCCAGCTCCTCCTCTTGGGCGTCCTCGGAAACGTACTCGAACCCTACAGCCGCTTCCTCGGGGTCGGGCTGGGCTGCGTCGCCAAGTGCTTCGCGACGCGCCACTTCCAGATCATACTGCTCGTCGAGGAACTTTTTGACCGCACCTTTTGTCAGTTTACCCTGGTAAACGGCGGCGGACTTGTCATCGGGCATATATGCAAGCTGGCTCTCCTCGGGTGCCTCGAGACCCAAAAGGTTCCATGCTCCGTCGGCACGGCGGGGCATGTACGCAAAGCGCAGCTTCCCAAAGTACTCACTGGACAGCACTTTGAAGAGCGGGGCAATTGATTTGGACTTGTACTTCTTCCCCGGAAGCATTAGAACACGGGGGATCTTGTTAGCCTTGAACCACATGAACGAATTGTCTGCAGAAAGCGTGGCCGCGTAGTTGCGAAGCTTGGATATTGCGTATTTGGTGATGGCTTTGGCCGTGCGCTCGCCTTTGTAGCTGAATATGCTGTGCAGCTTGCGCTTCAATGGCTCGCCCGACACCACGCGTTTTAGGTCCATATCAGTCTTTTTGGCCGGTTGAAAGACCTTAATTGTGGGGAACCCGGTGACTTTGTAATGTGCGCATAGTGCCTTGTTCCCCGCAAGATCGCAATTCACAGCGCCTACGCGAGCAATACCATTCAGTGACTTGGCACTCTCAATAAGCTGCGGTGCCAATGTCTTGCAGTGGCCGCACCAGGGTGCGTAAAACGCAACAACCGTCACATTGTCGTTGCGGAGCACCTCCTTCTTGAAGTTTTTGGCAGTCAGCTGTAGCACATTGGTGTGGCTGAATAGGCCTGCTGCAACAGCCTGGATACCCAATAGTACCAGAACGAATCGGGCCCACAAATTCATATTGTTCTACCCGTCGCGTTGTGCGGTGTCAAGATGTAACCCACTATAACGTAAGGCGTCGTGCGGCGGTTCTCAGTCCGTGCAATGTCTTGACACACGTTCGTAAGAACTCACCAGGTGGAAATAGGCTATAAATTACTCGTCTCATTATGTAGCGCATTAATGTCCAAAATGGACTTCTGCAACGCGCCGAAGCACCGATTGCACAGCTTCCCGCAAATCGCTGCCCATGTCCTTATTCAAAACGTCAATGACTTCCATATAGAGCTCTTTAATATTTTGCTTAAAATCAGGCGCATCTAGGTTTTTCATTTCCTGGAGGATACTAACGACAATTGGCATCACAGCCTTGATATGACGATGATCCTGGGGCTGCAAAGCATTATAATCCTTCATGACGTTGGCACACATGGGAAATAGCTGCTTCTGGATCTCGTCTGCTGCATCATAGTCGTTCTCCAGACGCTCTTTGGAGCCATACAGCTTGAAACTGATGGTCACATACACCTGTGCTGCCGAGCTTTCTTGAAGGAGAAGGTTGGGCATCTGCTTCATGTAGCCGCGCTGCCAGAGCTGTTTGCGAAGCTCGTGGTTTTTGTTAAAGCCACGAGCAAACTCGTATGACGCATACACTCTCGAGCTCAGACGGAGAAGATCTGCGGTAGGAACCTTGCTATACACCTTTTCAGCCATGAACAGCTCTTTGACCATCTCGATCAACAAGAGCTGCTGGATGCATTTGGTGATGCACTTTGCAATGGACGCTCGGGTGACCGGCGGCTTCCCTGTCGAGTCTGCTTCCAGCAGAACTTCGCCGGTAAGTTCCTTGGCAGTCAGAGTCACAAAAATCTGTTCTATTTTCGACGTGATCTGATTCCAATGTGAGTCGGTGAAGCGAGACGCGTTGTCAGTGACTAACTGGACAAGGCACGAGCTCCCGATTTGCGCAACGGTGTCGTTTTCCTGGCAGATGCACGTTTTCAAAAGATCCAGGAAAAATACATCGAGCGCATGCTCCAACGCGTCAAAGTACCTGTCGAATAGAGCGATTATGTTTCGCAAAGCCTGTACCAATGTCGTCGACATCCATAGGTTCATATCATCAGCTGGCATCCCAGAGTTTTCCTCCAGCACGTAGAACAGCGGAAATAGCTGTGTCTTGCACACCTTGTCCCAGTACTCTCTAGTGAAGCGAGAACCGTTCTCCATGAGCATGTCGAACAGATATCCCAGCGATTTACTCCGGACTTCAAGATCTTTGCCGTGCATTATAACATCATGAAGTCTTTCAGATACCTGGTCCCAAATTTCTAGCTTGTCTGTCAAGCTGAAGATACTGTTCAAGATCTCGCTCGCATGCAGCGCCGGTTTGACATCACTTTGCTTTGCCATAGCGCACAGGGCGTCGTATAATGCATCCAGCACGTTGGCTTCTTGTGAGAAAACCAAGTTAATGTTGGTGCTAGCAATCGAGGACAGCAAGTCAAACGCTCTACTTACAATCCGACGGTTCTGTGATGCGGCAATTCCAATGACATTAAATATTGTTATCCAGCCGGATTTCAAATTCTGACTTTTGGCTAGTACCATCTGAGCCAAGCAATCGATCACCAGCAACTTTGCCGACTCGTCAGTGCTGTTTTCCAAGGTGTATCTGAACGGCTTGAGGAACTCTTTCTGGAACTGAAAGTGTGGTAGCTCATCGAGATCTAAAAACCGCACAGAAAGCTGGCGTAGAGAATCGAGCCCAGTCATCACAACTTTTTCGTTCGGGTTAGTGCACACCCTGTTAAACTGATCGCCCATGACAGCCCAAATCTGAGACCACTCCATCCTAATACGGTCCATGTTGTAATAGCAAACGTCAACCATCTTCTGCAAGCAAAACAGGCGTGGCTGCTCGCTATCTTGGGAATTTTCGATCTCCTCGAGTGATACAGCTGCCAACGATTTGACAAAATCGATAATAGACGAGCCATTCAAGGAGGCGCTTTGGGTAAAAATGTGGTCGCTTGAAACAACGAGATCACGCGAACACAGCGCCTGTGCTACTTCAGGCAACAAGATATATGAATCGTCGCCGCCCGGCTTTATTCTTACACGGTTGAAAAGCGGTAGTGATGCCGGGGCGACGCCATTTGCGATAAGTTGCACTAGCTCAAGCTGCGAAACTATTACGAGCACGTCGTACCAAGAAGAGCGCAAAGTATTGCCTTCCTGGAGCGCAGTATGCAAAAGCGTTTTCGTAGCATCCACATTTTTTAGCTTCAGTTCTTGGGGGTTCGTCAAATTAGCAAACTTGGTTAGCGCCTGAACAAACGAGATCCGAGCGAGCTCAATGTCGAAATGGCAGGCAATCCTTATCGCAAGCTGAAAGCCTTCTAGGCATAGATCCACTATCTCTTTTTCATTGGTTTGCTGGAAAGGGCCCGACAGTCCAGCCAGTATTGACATCCAGCAATCGGTGAACATGGGGTGAACATGCTCAATATGCGATGCATTATAATAAACAGAGCCATGGGATCTGCGGTCTTTGGACGCAAATGATTTGAACATCTTTGCAGTTTTAGATGCAATGACTTCGCTTGCCACAAGATAGGCTTCTGTGTTATCGGTACGATTCCCGAACAGGCCGCCTCTATCAGCGCCAATGTGACCCCGGATTGTGGCGTCCTCATGCTCACTAACGAGTTTTATTTCATTGTTTTGGATCTCGTTGTAGATCTCGTGAAGAAACGCATCTGGAAGATCTAGGCCGTCGTTTATTCCTCTATTGTTCGCAATGAATTCCTCCGCTGTCATACGACTTCGTTTCACCTGAGCACTGTGCAGTTCCGTATTAAGCATCATCACAGAATATCCCAGCACGTAAGGAGTCTCCGCTGTAGAAAACACCGTGGGATTGTCATGGGTGTACTTCGTCGCGAACTCTAGCATATAGCGGTCAACAACCTGTCCTTCACCAGGTAGTCTGAATTGTTGCAATAGATGGCGAAGCGCGCTAATGAACGTTGCACCCTTGAAGTCCATCAGGTCCACAAAGTTGTGCAAGATAGCACGGTTAAAGGCATCGTCTTTACCAAGAAACTCACCAAGCTTGTACAAGTCAAACCCCCTTGTATTGAGGAAAACGGACGCCAGCTCCGTGGGGTCGCGGGATTTGATAATGCCAGAGGATATCATGCGCCTTATACCGCTCTCCGGCCGGTAGTTGAAGTCCGAAATGGCGGCATCCAGTGCTTTTTTCGACAATTTTATCGACTCGAATTGAGACGGATCGTCGCTGGACTTTACGGCGTTATCCCGGTTTGGAGTCACGGGTTCACTTGTCCCGTCATTTTCAAGGCTTGTGGTGCTCGCAGTTTCGCCCACGCTGCCATTTCCACTAACGTTATTACTGCTTTGGGTCTCCCGCTGGTACCAAATGTGCAGAGATCGGAGTACGCTGACTATCGCCCCCAGTGCTAAAGTCTTCATAGCATATTCTCGTGGGTATATTGGAACGTCCAACTTGCCACCATTTGCCACGATGTGTGAGATTGAAAGTGATGGCGGCTGGTTCAAATTGTAAATAACAATGTGATGGTGACTCTTGTCCGACACGTATGCGTGCATTGCTTGTTGGGTCATGGGCACCATAGCAATGGCTATTTTAACCAGCAAATTGATCATGTGCTCGAAAACGTTCATCGAACCGGTGTCGCAGTCGTAATTCAAATAGAGTTCGACCAGAGCCCGCGGATCATTGCAGAGACGATGCAAGATACCAAGGAAAAATAGCTTTTGATGTACCGTCGATGTGCGCATTTCGATAATCGTGAAGTAGACCTCCTTAAAGAACACGAGAATTTCGCGCTTGAACTCAGAGCGCAGGTTCGAAACCAATAGCCAGAAGATCTCAGCACTGATTTCGTAGACTGGTGGCGAAATGGAGGCAGCATTTCTGCTGAGAGTGCTCCATAAATAGGACTTGATCGCATCGATGAATCGAACGTTCTTATTTCTAAACTTGACAAAAAGATTTTTCGAAGAGAACACTGAGATATGCTGCTTCAGAGTCAGGTGGAGAAGATGGAGGCTGAGCAGTTTGGAGCGCATCCCATGCGATCTGAAGTCAGCCACATTGACATCCGACTTTTCCGACAGCTTGCAGAACGTTCGAAACAAAAGAAACGCGTCTTGACTGACAAAGTCAGCATCGTCTAAAGCTGTGGGCTCCTCCTCAACCGTGGTCTTCATTTGCTCTAGGGTCAATCCTGGTCTTTCCAGCATGCTGGTAGAATCTCGTCGGGATTCCGAGATTGATGCACTGCGCGAGGTGGACTCGGAGACCGAGGTCGAAAATTTGTGGCTACTGAGACGTTGGGCCACTGTCTTTGCTCGGTCAAACACCACCTGCACGCTCTGGGTCAAGCTCACCTGAGCGATCGTTTGGTTTGCTTGGGATTTGCTCACGACAAAGATGTTGTAGATCTGGCGAACAGCCTTCAAAAGAGTGGGCCCATGGGCTATCAGATCATCGTTGACGATGGCTGCTGTGAGTGCCTTGATAATCTGCAGCTCAATCCGCGAGTCCGTGGCCTCGGCATCGAATGTATCGCAAACGATATCTACGGCACGAGTAAGCAGTGGAACTCTGGGTGCAGGGGTTATATCTGTTGGCGCGGGCTCGCCGTCAAAATCGTCATCTTCCAAATACCCGAACGTGAGCAGCTTGCCAATGCAGTCCAGCGCAACTACACGCATCTCCGTTGAGCTTCCTTGGGCACACACAATCCGAAGCGGCTCCATTATAGACTCTGCTGATGGAAGGGAGTTGGGGTCCTCGTCAAAGCGGTCCAGAACCTTTTTGATGGCCTGGGCTAAAACTGGGATGCGCTTACCATCTCTAGATGTGCGAATGGTCTCGAGGGCCCCTTTTATAAATACCATTCCAGACTTTGTCTCTGTTCCATCGACAGAGCCGCGAGATAACGCGACCGACAACGTGCGCCTCCGCGAGTGCTGAGAGCTATGTCGGAGCGTCTCCTGTGACGCGCGCTCTGACACGCCATTGGGGGTCTGACTCGTTGGCTCCGAACCCGCGACCTCTATGTGCGGCGTTTGCGTGCTAGTTCTAGTTGCGGCGGTGTTGGGAGTGTCGGAACCATTATCGGACTTTGGTGCGTCGGTCTTTGCGCCAGTCTTGACGCCAGAGTGTGCGCTAGCAGATTCTATGTCACCCGCCGGATCTGCATCCGCTGATTTGCCGTTACTATGGCCCCCATTGCTGGTCTGCAGGTCACCCTCAGCGGCCTCATTCGCGGGCTCCGCCAGGTTCTGCTGAGCCCCGTCATCTTCCTCACTTTCACCCTCGGCGTCAGCCTTCCGTAGTTCACTCACGCGAGCCTTTTCAGACGAGGTTTTGTCGCCAGCCTGTTCTGCCGACTCCTGCTTGGGTGTACTGGTCGCTTCAGCAGCACTCGCGCGGGTGGCACCCTCAGCTGCACCAGCGCTAACACTGCCATCCTGTACAGACGCCTGCGCCCCCGGATCAGCAGCCATATTATCGGTACCGTCGGCCATTCCAGGTTGGACCTTCCCAGGCTCAGTGTCTGACATTGGTTAAGTCAGCCACCTTGAACTACAAGATTAAGTACGCGTCTGGTGCAAAGGTAGTGCTTAATGTGTGGCGAGAAACTGGTAATCGTGATGTAGCATATAGAATGTCCCTGTGGCAACATTTAGTGTATACTACGGTGACGATGGTTTTGTGCTAAGGCGCGTTCGTGGTTCGTGACAGGGGATTGTTCGTGAATAGCGTATAGAATGCAAATTACATGCAGGGTTCAGACCCTTAGATCCTGTTAAGGTGGAGGTTTTCGAGTTTCGTGCCTAGGTTGGAGATGCGCAGCAGGGTATCGCAGCCGTAGCCCTCGAGGGAGTGGATCTCAAGAGCCCCGCCCCAGTACTCCGTATATATTCGGGCCAGGGCAAGGCCAATGCCGAGCTTGAGGCCTGGCTCACGGTCGTTAATGTGCTGGAGCGTGGAGTGCATCGGTCCCCACTGCTGGGGATCGTCCTGCGACTCCTGGGGCCACGCGATATTGAGCTTGTCGGGCGAAAGGTTGCTGTGGACCTGCGGCTTCACAAAGGACCACAGCGAGTCGGCCACGCTCTGTGGAATGCCGCCGCCGCGATCGCTGACCCGGATGAAGGTGTTTTCCTTGGTGCTCGAAACGGCCACAGACACCGCGCTTGGGCGGTCCATGTTGTCTTGGTGCGACTCGTACATTTTTATGGACGCCTCGCAGCTGTTGCGAAGCACTTCGCCCACGATATAGTCCAAGTGGCTGCGAATGTACGGGAACGTGGTGGGCTCGCCCTCCAACTCGATGGCAGGGAGCGGGATGTCCGGGTACACCCGCTGAAGCGAGTGCAGCACGCGCTCGCCGGCCCGCTCAATGATCTCCTTGGTGTTGCACTGTAAAAACACCTCGCCAATGTAGTCCTGGTCGCGGTCGTCGTTGCGCACGCCCTTATCGAAGGCATCGGAGAGCGACACGTGCTGCTCGGCAATCACGCGCCGCGAGATCCGCGACATCAGCATGCTGCGAACAAAGTTGTCAATGTAGTCGGGGTCGCGCACCACGCCCATCTGCACGAGCTCGCGCACGCCCAGTAACAGATCGGGAACCAGGTACCCGTGGTCAGCCAGCAGGCCCGACACCATTTCGCAGAACCGCTCGTTGTCCGCGAGGGTCTCTATCTTGCCGATACAGCGGATCTTGTCGAATGCCAGCACGTACTTTTCGTACACCTTGGTCAGGTGCCGGTTGTTGAGAATCTTATAGGGCAGCGTCTGCATTTCCTGCGCACGGTGGGCGATGCGCACCGCCAGTTCATCGACAACATAGTTGGCCGACATCAGGATCTTTTCCTCGGTCAACTTCCGGCCGTAGAACGCCAGCTGCCGAAGCGAGACCGGCCGCTGCGGCGTCCGGGCACGCTCGCTAACGGATGTCTGGTAAAAGTGCCGCGGGGTGATGACGCTGGAGTCGGGGTAGGTGACAGGCACGCCGTGACTGCTGCAGTGCTCGAGGACGCGGATCTTCTCCTCGTGCGTCGAGAACCGCGCGACTCGCACGCCAGCATGGACCCAGCCCCGCATTTTGGGCATTGGTGTGACTAACTGCAGGTTTGATGGCTCAAGTGACTAACTGTGCAAGAAATCGCGGGGACGGTTCCACGTGACAGGCCCAGCGATTCTGTCGATCCTGCGAGCACTGCGGCCTGATTCGGCTGCCAGCACGATTCCAAGCCGCAAGCGAATGAGCGCTGCGACTGGCACGCCCGAGGCCGTTGCAGGGCCCGAGCGGCCTGTCTCTGATGCGACCGGATCGGTGTCTGAGTGGGCCGGCTCCAAACAGCATGTATCGTTTAGCACGGTGGTGCGGCGGCGCATCCTGCACTTTACGCCATCGTGGTTCTCGGTGAACATGGGCACGGGCATCACGTCGATCCTACTCTACACTTTTCCGTTCCAGTTCCGTGGGCTGCACATCATTGCCGACATCATCTTCGCGCTGAACGTTTTCCTATTTGTGGCATTCCTTGCTGTGTCAATTCTGCGCTACACGCTGCACCCGTACGTGTGGAAAGCTATGCTGTACCACCCCCAGCAGAGCCTGTTCCTGGGCACGTTCCCCATGGGCTTCTCCACCATCGTGAACATGGTCGCGTTCTCGCTCGTGCCTGCCTGGGGCGAGTACTGGGCGTACGTGGCGTGGGCATTGTGGGTTGCCCAAGTGGCCGTTGCCATAGGCGTCCTCCTCACCTGCTCATATTTCATATTTACAGTTCACAAGCACAAGCTGGAATCAATGACGGCAGTGTGGTTGTTGCCGTTCGTTACCAACGTGGTCGCCGCGGCCAGCGGCGGTGTTGTCGCCTCAGTGTTGCCGCACGGCTGGGCCGCGGTCACTGTCACCATTTCCTACGCACTGCTTGGTATGGGACTGCCTATATCCTGTGTTCTGTTGGCTCCGTACTTGCTCAGGCTGTCCCTTCACAAGCTCCCGCCTGCCGCCGCCATAGTCACGGTGTTTCTTCCCGTTGGTCCGTGTGGTCAGGGTGCCTTTGGCGTGCTTCAGCTGGGCGTCGTCACGCGAAAGCTCCTGCAAGACAGTGCCACTTCTGTGGGCCACCAATACATGGCCGACGGCGTGTACGCTGTGTCCATTGTCTTTAACTTGATCCTGCTTGGCTTTGGCCTGTTCTGGCTCCTGCTGGCAATCATCATTGTGGTCATCCAGTCCATCAAGGGCCTCTCGTTTAACCTGGGGTGGTGGGCCCTCACATTCCCTCTCGGCGTGTACGCCTCAGGTACCGCAATACTTGGTCGCGAGCTGGACTCTATGGCTCTCAAGGTCCTGGGCGCAATCTTGACGCTCAGTGAAACTCTTTTGTGGATATTCGTGTCGCTTCGCACTATAATATCGGTCATCCGCGAACCTAATTTTATCAACGCGCCGTGCTTGTCGCAAGACAGTCCCTCGCGACCGCAAGACCTTCAAACAAAGCTTGACCCAACGTTGTTGGAACCGCGTGCTTGAACGGCTGAGCGGCTCTCGAGCGCTCCCAGGCTAGCTCTAGCTAGCTTGGGCTGTCGTCACGATGTGTAGGCATGCGGCAGTCCTCGAGCTTAGGTCGTCGCAGTCCTCGAACTACCATAGCACACTAATTTATCTAACTCTGGCTGCCAGCCCCTTTCACGCCCGGCAGTTTGGACCTCGGATTCGATCCGCTTATTACACGTGCGTAATACGGGTACGGCTGAGGTCATTCCTTCCATCATTTGTGCGTAGTTAGAACCAATAAATGACCGTCGAAGCCGACAAGACTCCTGACGCCAGATTTGTCTTGTTTTTTGACATCGACAACACCCTGTACTCGCAGAAAGCGGGTGTGGGTAATCTCATGGTGGAATACATTAAAAACTACATCAAGAACGAGCTGCATTTGGACGACGAGAGCGCAGACATGCTGCACAGACACTACTACCGCGACTACGGGCTGGCGATTGAAGGACTCGTTCGCTTTAACCACATTGATGCCATGGACTACAACAAAAAGGTGGACGACGCGTTGCCTCTTGACCAGATCATCAAGCCCGACCCGAAACTGCGCGACTTCCTGCTCACGTTTGACAAGTCCCGCGTCGAGCTCTGGCTGCTCACGAATGCATACATCACCCACGCCGAGCGCGTGGTGCACCTGCTCGGCCTGGAGGGGATCTTTGAGGGTGTTACCTATTGCGACTACAACGAGGCTCCGCTCATCTGCAAGCCGAAGCCTGAGATGTTTGAAAAGGCAATGCGCCAAGCCGGGGTCTCTGATAAGAACCTTTGTTACTTTGTCGATGACAGTGTGCTCAATGTCAACGCTGCTATGAAGTTTGGCTGGAGACACACAATCTACTATGCGGAGCCAGGATTCGCCACCACAACAACAAAAGTGGGTCACGATACTGTCACTTCCCTCTACGAGCTGCCGAAGCTTCTTCCCAAGTGCTTTTTTCCCCCCGAGCACTTAACATCCGACAAGTCCACCCTACCCGAGAGCAACCGGTCAGGCGTAAACGGTCGGAGCTGCCAACATGAAGCAAAGGATGCCTAGGCTGACCCGCTTACTTGACTTGGCGCGGTCAGGGAGATAGAGCTGAGACTCAACGTTCTCAGGGACACGACTGCTTCGCTCTCCTTCGCTCTTTTGCGTCGCTTCGACCCCAGCGACTTGATCCACGTCATGTCCCTCCACTGCTTGTCCGCTCTAGGCTTTTCGGTTAGTGCAAGTTCAGAATCAAGCGCTAGCTTTGGATCTGGTCCCTCATCCATGTTGAAGCATTCATGTAGATGCGCAGAATAGTCCGCCGCCACTTCAGCAACTATGCCCGACTCTCGGCGCCCTTGCGGCTTGCGAACTATTAATTGAGCCGGCCTGACTGTCTTTGTCCCCATGTTCGGCGCCCTTTTCAGTCGCTCTGGTGATCGACCTGGCGGTAAGGCTGGGAGCGGTTTATCTTTGTCAAAATTGCCCAGGGCGCTGGAGAGGTCAGCCCCGTCCGCCGCCACAACACCAGCAAGCTCAGGTTGATCCTCTAAAATCACCATGCAGATGTCCGAGACATGACTTTTTGCAGTTTCTGAGAGCCTCCTTAAGCGGGCAGCTGTATTTGGGACATTGCTGGTTCCCAACACAAGGTCGGACGGTGTTGCTTGCCTGGAGATCTCAGAAGAGCTGGCCGTAGTGTTGCTTTGCGAGTCACGATTGGATTGTGCTGGGTCATGGCTGGATGCCCCTTCTGTCTTTGGTACCATACGTTCACGGATTTGAGCAACAGCTTGGCGGATGAACCCCGCAACCCTGTACCTCGACCCGGCCTGATGAGGCGGCGGGGACGCTGAGCTTTCTGTGGTATAGGTTGACGTTTCTGCCTCCATGTCATCCCCACTGGAACACTGCATTACTCTCAGACTCTCGGCAACACTATGACTGTCTCTCTGAGGTCCCAGCAGCGTCGCCCTGGCCACTTGAGCTTTCTGGCGAACCGTAAACGCTGGAAGCGCGACACCAGGGCCAGGTTGCCTGGGACTGTCTGCACGGCCTTGATAGTCGGATACCGCACTGGCTTGGCTGGTCGCAGAGTGACGAGACAGTCCCCCACTATCGCCCGGGGCAGTCCCTTCACTTGATCCCGACTGTATGGAGCTCACCCTTTGTGCACTTGAGTTCTTGCTACGTACTTCAATTTCAGCTTCTTTCTTCTCTGGTGCACCAGATAGGTCCTCATACCTCACGGCCGTTAGCTTCTCTGCGTCGGCAGCGGCATTGTCAACGGAACCATACCAGCATTCCAGGAACTTGCCAAAAACCTTTATCAAGCAATGCATACTTTATTCGTGGAAACGACGGCTTGATATCTGCTGAAGCTACCTGTTCCGGTGTGCTGCACATGTCTGGACAGTGACGGCATCGACTGGCAGCATCGGCCAGGATACACACAGCAGCGCTGCTACCTTGTGTCGATCGACCAGGACCTGTCCGGATTTACTTATCTGTAGTATATACGCATATCTTTCGCGGTTCAGCACGCAGCAGACATAGCTGAACTTAGCTCCACCGGCCTAGGACAAGATTATCTGCGCAATCGGCTGTCACGGAAACTCTATTTGAAATACCAGTGCCAACTATTCTTCACTGCTAAAATTAGTTAACTGCAATGACTCCTAGCCTAGTAATCGTGAGTCCGGAAAGATTGTGTATTAGGTAGTCCCGCTGTGTTTGGAAGGCATCGCCGAATCAGCGATAACAGGCAGAGTCAGCGAACCTAAACTCCACACATCCATGAAGAAAGCAGTTGTGCTAGGCAGCGGTGGCGTTGGCGCAGTGTGTGCATTGGCTCTCGAGTCGTCGAAGCAGGTCGAGGTGACGATGATTGTACGGAGCGACTACGAGAAGGTTAAAGCTGAGGGCTATGAGTTTGACTCTATCGACTACGGCAAGATCGAGCATTGGAAGCCCCACCACATTGCCCGCAACATTGACGAGGCAGCCAAGTACAAGCCTTTTGACTACATCATTGTGAGCACCAAGCTTATACCCGAGGTCCAGAAAACTGAGGACATAATAAAGCCGCTGGTGACTGACGGGTGTGCTATTGTTCTGCTCCAGAATGGTATTGGAAACGAGGAGCCTGTGATGGAGGCTTTCCCTAACGCGTATGTGATTGGCGGCGTCGCCATGATTGGATCAGCCAATTACCACGGCAAGATCAACCACATGACGCCAGATATCAACAGTTTTGGCACGCTCGATGAACGGCCCGAGGCTGTGAAAGCGGTGCATGAACTGGTAGACATTTACAAGCACACCAAGTCGGAGGCGCACTTTGTGGAGAGCATTCGAAGGCGTCGCTGGTCGAAACTGTTTTACAATGCAACATTCAACCCGCTGGCCGCGATCACCCAGATTGACACTGGTCGTATGCACTTTGCTGGCATGGATGACGACCTTATTATCCCTATCATGAAGGAGATCCGGGCGATCGCTGAGGCTGATCTCAACGAGCGCTTGCCCGAGAACATTGAAAACGAGATGCTGTACGCAGACGATGGTGTGTACTACGCACCATCAATGCTGGTTGATCTCAAGAAGGGCCAATTGATGGAGCTGGAAGCTATTCTCGGCAACGCGCTACGAGTTGCTGGTAAGCGTAAAGTTGATACTCCCATCCTCAAGACCGTCTATGTATTACTCCGTGCTGTGCAGTTTTCACTGCTCGAGCAGAAGGGATACGTCTCTGTACCTAACACCTTCAAAAGACGCGATGCGGAGCCTCACTTTAAGACCGTGCCGTGGGAAGAGGGAGCCTGAATATTCAAGATAGACCTGCATATCCACTTCCCAACAAAAATAATTTGTCAATTTTCATAAAGCTTCCAGGGATAGATCATCGTCACTGCTGTGAAGGGCTGGCTGCAGCGTAAAAAAAATCTTCCCAACCAGGGGTCGAACCTGGAATCTTTCGCTATGACCAAATCGTAGGCGAACGCCTTGCCATTGGGCCATTGGGAACAGTTGTTGCATAGTGAGAGAACCGCTCATGTAAACCCGATCCACGGCTCGGGGTGAGACAGTGCCACTAGTTTACACTGCCACGATGCAGGATTAACTATTTAAGGAGCCGATAACCTTTTTTCCTCGCTTTACGCATCTGCTCCCTCTTGTCACGCATCTTCTCCCTCTTGTCACGCATCTGCCCCCTGTTCTCACGCTCTTCTCCCTCCTCATATTCTGGTATAATCGCTTGGTCGAAGTCGATAAGCATGGCTCGACGCCGTTCTTCGTTCCAAATCACATTGCTCCCGAGACAGTCCAAATGAAGGACTCCGCTGCTTGAAACCTCCCCTATCGACCTGTCTATCTCCCGGCTCAACTCTTCGCCGCTCATACCTGCAATTTCCTCGCTAATGTTTTCCCCGACATACGACATCAACATTATGTAGAAGATCTTGATCCCACCTCGTAGCCAGTAAAACTGCTTCAACCGTACAATGCCCAAGTGCACGGGTACTGCCTCGCCGTGGAGCTTATCAAGTAGGCCATAAGTAAAGCCCTCGAATTCCAAGCTTTTGGCGTCGCGGTGAAGTGTGCCCTTACCGCACACTGTATAGCCAAACTTCTCCAGCTCCAACTTAAAAAGAACACCAGCACGTCCGTATGCGTAGTTTAAAAAACCACCAGGTGCCTCGCACCCTTGATACGGATTTGCCGCGAGCTGTATTTCAAATAGGCTAACAAGCTCGACCAAACCAAATGGGTGCTTTTTGCCTGCTGCGGAAGTCCGATGCCACTGCACGTTAGGACAGTTCTCATCAAGATCCCAACCTCGCTTGAGACCCAACAGACAGGCCTGAGTGCAGTATGGCTTAGACGGAGGTAATTCAGGATATATGGGTGTTGGCTGCGTCTCAAATGCTAATTCGGAAGCCTCTATGGCTTTGACAGCTTCTCAAGATAATTCTAAAGACCCGGAAATGGTCCCTAGTCCCAATTCATCTTCAGAGAGCTTGGAAGCGGATACGTTAGATGTAGAACTTTTCGCACCGCTACTGCCATACACCGTCGAAGCGCCCCTAATACTGCCACATCCGCTATACTGAGGCTTGTCTCCGAGAGTCGTCAGCAGAAGTCGTGCCGATCGTCTTGGGCCTCGCGCACCACCAGGGAGAGCAGAGACCGGGTCATCATCTCGTGGTTCCTCATATGACGCTCTTGGAATGCTCAAATACTTCCATGCATTCCTGTAAGGGTGTGGCCACGCTTCCTGCTTTGCTCGGGCACGTTCAAACCATCTCTTGTCCAATGGTTTACGCCCAAGGGACATCAAGCAAAATGCAACCAATTGCGCGATTGGCTCATCCGACATGTCGTCAACGATTGACGAGTCAAATCCCCCATTGCTACCCCGAGGGGGGACCGAGGCATAGTAGCAAAGGCGCAGCGGTTTCTCTTGGTCAAGACGAACAAAAAGCATGCACATATTCGACTTGATACTCAACCAAATTACTTGAGAGCTGTGTTATGGCCGATGCAATCAGTACTGTCGCCACTTCCCATTGCTGCAAGTCGTACTTCTTCTCCTTGTTCTTTCGAAGAATCTCGACTGCCTCCATCATCAAGGTAGGCCTGAGAAACTGCGGAGTCAGGTAGTGCACCGGAAACATATTTGCCGTCTTATACTCGACAATGTAGGCTACTTCGGGATCACCTTCGTTAGGCGGGTGACGCAGGCCAAACCCATCCGCAAGGCCTTGTGCTTCCTAGTCTGATGGGTTCAAAATGTGATCCGTAATTTGCAACCTGGCGCAGTCAAACTCTTTAACCATGCGGGGATCTTTAAAAAAGTTTGTATGCTTGCTCCTTGGCAGCCTCTTGTTGAGCCTCCAGATTGTTAACTAGGGCCCTTGCATCGTCGCGCGTGAATTAATTTTTCAACGTACGCTTCTCTGGTAGCAGACTTCCCAAAACCATCTTGTAGCGATTGCTCTAAGGCAATGCAGGTTGGATTGTCGCTAAAAGTGAATGTAGATGGTGTACAAAACGGCGCCAAAGCGAAATGGCGTCGTACGGGTGAGGCGTGGTCCCAGGAATGCCGGCAAGAGTAAAGCCCCATATCTCACACATGCGGCACAGAGACGCTGAGCATTAAAAGATCATTTCTGGGAATGGTTGAACACGCGCTGTCCCTTGGCGCTGACGTGAAGTTGTCAGAGTTTCAAGACTACATGATACGTGGAGAACCAGAACCGGCACCAGAGAAGCAGAGAAATAACCGGCTACGCCATTCATTGTCGAGAATAACAGAAGTTCAAGACAGCTCAAGAGGATTTTCTTGAAGACCCAAAGTGACAACTCGACCCAGCACTAGGCTCTGCGGCTCAGGTCTGCTATTTTTGTCGCCAAGGTTTAGTCACCTTCAACTTTGGTCGCATGTCTAGAGGGATCATCCTTTCAACAGGCCAGCATGTTTACCCGAAAAAAGGTCACTCTCACATCTAGGGCAGATAGCCCCAAATCTTTAGATGTGCTGTCGAAATCTGATAACAAACACGCTACTGCCCATCCGGGGCTAAGGCCGTCAACCGTCAGCTCAGTTCCCTGTGTTTCCACTAGCAGTGAGACTCTTGACCAGGTTCTCGGTCATGGAGGAGCTCCACAGGGCTCACTGTGCACTATTTTGGAGCATGGATCAACTGATTTCGCTGCAACCATTCTAAAAGGTTTTGCCGCATATAGCATACAGGAATCACGAGAAGGTCACCCAAGCCAGGTACTGTGTGTCAATATTCCTGGCTGGCTCAGCATTCTACCATCTTTTTCCCCTAATTCTGCACACAAACAAAAACGAACGTCCGAAGAGGCAGCCCCCGGCGGCCAAATGAGAATTGCCTGGCGCTACCAACTCAACAACAGCGACTCTAACTCAAGCACAAAACCCTATGGCAACGCCCTATTCTGTAGGCCCTTGAACTTCAAAGCAAACTTAGTACCCAAAGCTCAACCCTCTGAAGCATCCTACATCCAAGGCCGCACATTAGCCGAGACGATTGAAAATCTGGAAAAGGCGCTGGAAGCTTTAGACCCAGATGTTCTTTGCAGAGTTGTGATCCCTAATTTCCTCCACCCCGCCATCTACAATCCCCAATCACATACCCCTGAGATGTTTGTGCCGTTCGTTCACAAGTTGCGTGGGATAGCTCACAAATACGAGGCCACGGTCATGCTTTCTATGCCACTCCAGTTGTACCCCCGGTCCACGCCATTGACCGCGCTTCTAGAGCTTTTGAGTGATACCTGCATAGAACTGGAGCCGTTTGAAGACCCGAAAGTACAGGGCTTTGTGCATGTCCGCAAAGTCGCAGGTCTCAGTAATTTGGGTATGATGGTGGAACGGGTGCATGAGTACTCTTTCAAGTTGGGCAAAACGCAGTTTGAAGTGGCTCAGTGGGGCATACCTGTCGATACGAGTGAAAATGAGGACGCCAAGGATCTTTATTAGAGCGCGGGATTTACTTCTACATGCTACAAGCCTGCGGCTATAACAGGTACCAGCGTAACCTTTAGGCGCAATGAAGAATGCGAGGCCAAAGGTTTCACAAAACAAAGGCCAAAACTGGATCTGCTTTAGTTCGATGGTTGTCACTGCTATGCCATGTTGTCAATGAGCTGCTGACAAAGGCCACCAAGCCATCTCTAACATTGTTAGTGGACCTTTGGCGCCAAGAAGCTGCCGCAACTACGTCGCTCATGGCAGCAGCACCGTTAGCGCCAGGCATAGGAGGCCCAAATACAGGGATTCCTACTGGAGGTGTTCTCGAATCGTCGGGGGACGTGGTACCTGCAGATGCGTCTCCTCGAGCGTCCCCCAAGGCTGGAAGGGCCAAGCTCTCCAGGGTCTCCAAGAATATGCGGCCACTTTTACAGCAATTTTTTGGCGTACAGCTGTCGCGGCTCACGCTTTTGCCCCAGTCTCCATTTAGCAGGGCCAGTAGGGTCAGGATCGAGAAACACGCTATCAATGATCCGGTCGCAACCATGACCCGACAGATCAGTCGGGAGACCCTTCACAGTACTTGCACTTTCTCCTCGTATTCGACCGCCCCGGAGAAAGGTTTTGACTGGTGCTATATCGACGGAAAGACGGCTCGCGTTGCAGGCGATAGAGAGAGTGGGATCGCCTTTTTTGAGCCGGCCGACTTTTTTGGTGTCAATGGCATAGATATCATCGGCAACTTGCCCCCAGAGTTGCTGTTTACCGTGGCCACTTACCTTGACCTGCGTTCGGTGGTCCTCAGCATGCAAACGTGCCGGTGGTGGCATAAATTACTCGATGAGAGCGCCATGTGGAAGCGTGCATACGCCAATAGGTGGCTCATTCCGGATATACCACATCCCGTGGATTGGAAAGCTGTGTACCAAGCTCGACTACAGATCGAGCACAACTGGGACCGTGGCCGGATTGTTCCACATTCCCTGGAAGGTCACCGGGACAGTGTTTATTGTGTTAAACTTTACAGAGATACTCTGTTTACAGGCTCGCGAGATTATACTATAAAGATATGGGACCTTGAAAAGCTCACACTGTTGAAGACCCTGACGGGACATAGTGGCTCCGTACTGTGTTTGGCCATCGATGAGTCGATCATTGTGACTGGATCGAGCGATTGTACGTGTATTGTATGGAACCGACATACTTACGAGAATATCTGCCGCATCTCGTTCCATTCGATGGGCGTGCTGGATGTTGTGTTGAGCGCCGACTACATAGTGACGGGCTCCAAGGACCAGCGCATCGCAGTGTGGGATCGCCGTACGTTTTCCTTTGTAAGATCCATATCAAAGGCACACGAAGGTTCTGTGAACTCGATGGACTTGTTCGAGAATCAACTTATCACTGCTGGTGGTGACGGTGTTGTAAAGCAATGGGACCTGGATACAGGGTTGTGCGTGCAGGTTTACGCGGGTCATACGCGCGGCCTTGCGTGTGTCAAGGTCGACCACGGCGAACGCCGTGTCTACGCTGGTGGTAACGATCGCACGATCCGCGTATGGAGCATAGATAGCGGCGAAAGCGTCATGGTCTTAGAAGGCCATCAGCACCTTGTTCGGTCCTTGTTTATTCTGCCAACCCGGATCATATCAGCCTCCTACGACCAGACTGTGAAAGTGTGGGACAAATTCAGTGGAAGACTGTTATCCGACTTTCAAGGCTGGCATGGAAGTTGGGTTCTGTGCATTGTGGCGGACGCGCGGAGAATAGTGTCCTCCTCAGTGGGGATTAAGCCAGTGATTTTGGACTTCACCAGTGACGTTGATCCACAGCTCAGAGGCTTTCTGTCGCGGTAGCTGCTGAAGTCGCCAGCATTAATCTATTAATTATTCATTACATACAAGTTTTTGGACCTGCCATGGATTTCAGAAACCTTTACAATTACGAGAGTTTTATTACGGTAGCGTTGGCGTCTACTGCGGCTTCTGCGACGCCTGCACAACACCTACCTGTCCCCCAGCCGATAAACCACTCAGCGCCAAGCCGTTTAATCATCAAATCGAACTTCCGGAACGCTTAGGACGTTGTCAAAAATCGTTCATGCTCTTTAATCTATATAGTTTATGCTACACCCATGCTCAAATTGGATAAAGGAAGTTTAATGTAATTTTACAATGTGCAACCTCTGCTTAGCAGAAGAACCGCTGCATCCGGTACAAGAAGCTTCGCTTCTTGTGGAGTCTGTCCTCTTCCTGCTCTGCCATAATTTCGTCCATATCGTATTGTCTGAGACCTGTAGTAACATTAATCTCATCAAGCCGTACCAGTCTCCCCCGTTTCCAGAGCTTGTGACCCAAAAATATGGCAAGGACCAGAGGGATTGACAGATCTGCCTGGAAAAACGCCTCAGCGGTGGGTTTTTGACCAACAGGCCAAATTGAAACCCAAAATTGAATCCCCAATGTGAAGATGCAAACGAAGAGACCCCACCAGGAGCCGGCCACCCCAAGAGGCGATTTATAGATGAGGTCAGACATGGGAACGCCTTGGCGCTTCATAGCGTAACGGTGCCTAATATGGCTGAGGCACACCGACCCCCAAGCATACAAAAAGTTGAGAGCCACGAAGGCATAGAGCCAGTCAAAGACTATCTGGTACTTGTCAGACGCCGACACGAAACACAGTAGAGAGAAAACAAGCACCACTGCAATTGCACCTATAGGTCTGCCGTTGCGATCTATGTAGCACAAGAAGTTCGGAGCCTGACCCTCAAGCGCCAGCGCCACGTACGTCCTACTAGATGCGAAAACAGCAGCGTTAGCGACCGAAAAAACAGACATCATAATCACAGCGTTGAAAACACTCGGTAAACCTGTGAGTCCTGCATGATTAATAGCGAGCACGAACGGAGATGCTGGGTTCTTGCTGTTTGTGCCAAGTGTCGGGTCGTTGTACGGTACCAGGAGACCAATCATAAGAGTTCCAACAATGAACATGATAATGACACGCCACACGACTTGTTTCATGGCGGACGGTAAAGAGTGCCGTGGGTTTGTAGTCGCGGCAGCCGCCACACCTGCAATCTCGGAACCGCCGTACGCGAAGGCTGAGCTCACTAGCACAGTGACTACACCCTTGAAGCTGTTGGCAAACGCACCCGGGTCGTGCCAGAAGTGTGCACCCAAGTAATGGTGCGAGGGCCCACCACCACAGGTGATGACAATGCCAAAAATAATGAATCCTAACACAGCACTCACCTTCAAACAACCTATCACGAACTCAGCTTCACCATAACCCTTGGTTCCGATAATGTTCAGGGTGCTTACCGCGACGTAGAATATGGCTACCCAGGCTACCGGATTGACCTTAGCGCCGGCATTATCATCATTCTTCCAGTACTCTATGGTCATGGCAGCCGCGATCAGCTCAAGTGGCACCGTGATCATCCAGCCAAGCGCGTACATCCACGACACTGCAAAGCCCCACGACTCGTCGATAAAGCGATCTGTGTAGGTGGTGAACGAGCTTGGAATCGGGTAACGCACGCCCAGCTCACCGAGGGCGCTCAAAGTGCAGATGACCGCGGACCCAATAAAGGCAAAGCCGATCGTTAGCGCGGCAGGGCCGCCAGTTTTAAGTGAGTTTCCGGTACCAATGAACAATCCGGTGCCCACGCCACCAGCAGCCGTGATCACGATCAGGTGGCGCTTAGAAAGTTTCGGCTTCGAGCGCTCGATCATTGCCATCGCGATCTGTTGCTTCGAGAGCCCCGTGGTATCGAACCCAGTGTCCAACGGGGGCTTGAAGCTGTCGACAAACCGTTGGAATACATTTCCTGTGGTCTCTTCGCTGTAGAAGGCCTGTTGTTGACTCCCTGAGGATCTGGAGGTACTTTTCTCCAAATCCTTGGCCGACATTTGGTTGTCGTCGTTGGCGGCAGGATGCTTGTTTAAGTGCTTCGGCTCCCCTGCAGGTTAGTCATCCGACGGTCAGAAATGAAAATTGTGCAGAAACCGCGTACGGCGCAGCAACCTTAAGACCCCCGCACACAATAAAGTTTGAATCCACTGACACAAAAGAACAGCATCGTGATGGCAATCTGGACGTCTCATTTTGTCGTAAAAGCGTGTACAGCTCCCACCGCGGACGCTTGCCATGCGGATCTTATCTCAGCCGCTACCGGAATAGGTAATACGCAGAATTCTTGAGGTTTTTTTTGTATGTGAGCAAGGCCACCTCGTCCACAGAGACTGTTGAACGCTATCTAACGTGAGTCTCGGCGTAAATTTGTTTCACCATTCCCTAGGTACTGTCACGCAACGTGCCCATGACCAGCTGAAAGGGCCTACGAGCGCTAGAACCACTCAGAGCCGCTCATCCCTTAGCCGCGATTCGGGCCCAACCGGGCCCAATGTATATAACACGAGAAAATTCCCAAATGATAGCGTAGCGGCGACATTGCAACAGTACCGATGCGGCTGAATCGATACCCCACATCCACTACCCTAGCACCGCAGAAATGTGGCCCTGCCCTTGTCTGATAGGATCTTCGACAACGTTCCCCGCACTGTTGGGCAGCTCGGTGGGTTAAGCAGAGATTCTGCTTATCCCCAACATAAATTTTTATCCAAGAAAAAAACCTGTGGAATAAGCGCTGAGTTCTCAATCGCGTAGACGATGTGCGAATTAAATTACCCGCATGCTGCCCGTAGCTATCACATTTCGATTTAATACGAAAACTTATTGTCAGAGTGAAGTCTGCCTTTTGATATCGGTAAAAACTTCCCTTAGAAGTAGCACGATACAAGCAACTACCGATCGTGCATATCAGCGCGTCCTAAATTGATTAGCTTGCAAGCACAGTATGAAAAGAGTTGCGATAAATGAATATGAATACATGACAGAGAACACTTACACTATATTTTCTTCTTTCTTGCGGATTTCGTGACGGTACTCATCGTGATCAATTTTGACGGATTTGTCGTCCGCGCCGTGCACAAAGCCCTGCTCGTCTGTGGCCTCCAGCTGCCGGCGCTCCGGTCCTAAAAATGTAACCAGCAACGTGTACACGAACACTGCAGCCATGAGAATGGACATGACTTTACCGTAGTCAAAGATACGCTGACCCTTGAAGTTGGTCAAAGGATATCTAGCGCCGATGGTTGCTTCAATAGTGGATGCAGCCGACGACGCCAAGTTACCAAGCTGGTAACTGGTACCAATAACAAATGCACGGAGCGCCTCCGGTGAAAGCTCGGAGAGATAGATGGGAACTACACCCCAGGCCCCTTGTACCATGGCCTGCAGGAAGAAGGCGCTGGCGTTAACACCAGCATTGCTAGTGGAGAAGCCCCATGGATAAATAAGAGCGGCGCCTACCACACAACAGATAATTAGCATCAATCGCCGACCCATGAACTGCGAGATGTGGCCAAAAAGGACACCGCCGAACAGCGCGCCAAGGTTCGCGACGCAGTTTGTCACTGTCGAGGCATCTTGGCTGTAGCCAAGCTGCGCGGTGAGTCGAGTGGGATATAGGTCCTGCGATCCGTGAGACATGAAGTTCATACCTGTCATAAAAAACACCAGGTAAATAAAGATGAGCCAGTGGCTCTTGAGACCCTGTGCAGCCTGCGAGGCAAATGATTTTGCGAGGCCATCGTTCCGCTCACGTTTTTTACGTAGATAGTAGTTCGTCTCGGGAAGGAGCAGACGCCAGATAATGATGAGAACGGGCACACCTGCACCAAACCAGTAAAGCGTGCGCCAGCCCTGTTTGGTGGTGTCAGTGAGCGCGCGGTTGAAAATAACTGTCAAAAGGTATCCAAATGCATAGCCCTGCTGCAGCAGACCCGAAATTACACCACGGGCTTCCGCAGGACAGTCCTCGAGGGCTGTGGCAGCGCAATTACCGTACATACCACCCATGGCAATACCAAACAGTGCGCGAACTGCCAGGAACTGCTTGTAAGTCTGCACAAAACCGAGGCCAAGTTCAAGAGCAAGGAAAAGGACACAGTTAGCAATAAATGGCCACTTTCGACCCCATCGGTCTGCGGCCAGGCCGAATGTCACTGCACCTACCGATCGAAGCATCAAGACCAGGGTGATGCCCCATGTGATTTCAGAGACCTCGACGTGGAGGCTCTTGGAGAGGTCCACGACCGTCAGAGAGACTGAAAAAAAGTCAAACGCGTCCCATGTCCAACCAAAAAATGCCACACCCACGAAACTCCACTGGCGGGCAGTTAACTTGCGCAGTGCGGGGAATGGGTTCAGCAAGTGTTTCTTCTCATGAAAAGGAGGGGGCTTGAGCGTAGGCACACGCGTCAGAAAGTAGTGTACTATGGAAGCCGGCCGCAAATCGGGTCGGGAATCTTCCATGTTTGGCAAAGTTGAACCAGTCAGAACCCTTTTATCCTTGGGAAGAATGCGGGGTCAGACCTGCAGGGTGCATGCAATCAAATAGCCAAGCCTATCTGCCACGGGCGCAGGAGTCGCCGTCTTATCGCTATTATAAGCTCTTTGATGTTGGGAGCAAGTGTACCTGGGTAAAGCTTGACCTCTGTTTGTTCGTGTCGCACAGCTTCTTTCACCATTAGGTTTTATAATCTGCAATTAAGGTACATGTCTACGGCTGACTATGACACATACGCAGGTTGCAGCACTCCTTGGGGCCGTAGGCGCTCGTGCTCTCCACTACGTGTACTATAGATGTATCATATTTCTCGTTGTGCAGTGCTCAGATGAGGCGTTGATGTCTCCCGCAACCGCCCAAACGTTCGGATGCCAAGAATTAAGGTTGCAGCTGCAGATAACCCTATCCTCCTAACCTACGTCTTGGCCCCAGGGGACTGCCTGGAGCCCTCAATATAGTCCTAAATAAAGATCTGTTACGATCACCACTTCAGAGATGGTGGTGACCGCTTCATTATGAAATTACTTTGCCGCGGCGGATAATGCACCTCCAAGGATCAATTTTTGATCCGATGCACCGATGACGGCCATGCTGATTAAGATGATAAAGGAGGGACCTTCATTGGAAGGGTTGATAGGCCAGTATGTACAGCGCCGTTGCAACCGCTGGGCGTCCCAGTATGTACAGCGACGTTGGGCCGCTGGCGTCCCAGTGCGAAAACAGGAACAGGCCAGTGCAGGGCAGGTGAAGACGAATGTGCTGCTTCCTCTTTGCTTTGTCCGAACTATCTCCGATTCGACGCACCGGTGGAATAGTGTCCAGCGCTGGCCTAGAGCGCTTGTCACATCACGCCATCGACCCCAGACTCTCGCTTAGCTAACCAGTCAGTTGTTTTCGGTGCCAGTCACTGGGCAGACCAGCCAGCCCTGCCGCCGGTTACTAAATGTGCTGGGTGTTCGAACGCCGCCATGTCGTGGACTTTGGTGGGCGCTCTTATTGAGTGCTTGTGGTGCTTATTAGCGCCGTGTCGCTTTCCTCGGTCTCACTCCGCGCTTATGCTCGCACAGGGCACTGGTGCTGGTTCTAGTCACTGAGTGCCTTAAGGAAATCAATGGCCATACGAAACTAAGATCATCAATAGAACCAAGCTTTAAATAGTTATAAAGTATATAATCCTGTGTATACTCTGGAGCAATATAGGATAAAAATGCTTCTTTAATTAATTAATTCGCTATCATTATTTTCAGTTATACCAAATACAACCATTTCATCACCATCAAAATCAGCATTAAAATATTTGCATATAAGCGGATTCATCTCTATGCATTTACTTTTACCTTTAATTAGATTTACAACGATGGCTTCGTGGAGTAGCAGCCAGCATGTAGACGTCTGTTCGAGTACCCTCCAGAGTTCTGCGTTGCGGTCTTGTTGGGCTATTCCACCCGGTTCGAGCCGCGGCGATCGCCCGTGGAACGAAGAGCGCGGCCGTGTCATGCTTTCTATGTGCTGCATAATGCTTTGCAAAATATAAAGCCTCTAACCAAACTTAACCAAACTTAACCAAACTAGTAGCGTCTATAAAGTGTCTCGATATTCTCTGTCAAACTCTAGTGATAGAGACTCTTCAAAAAGGACAAAATCTTTGGACTCGCAACACCCGGCATCTCGGTATGCGGATAATGGCTCGCTCCCTCTACAACCAGTTTCTCTCCGCCAAGAGTGTCAGCGAGCCTTCTGCAGCTGGGTCGACAAAGTCCGGGTCGCGTGTTCCTACGACAACGAGGAAAGGGGCATGGCTCTCGGTTAAGATGGCGGCAGTGTCGGCTTTGGACAGGCCCGGCATCGTTTTAAGCGCAGCAATGCGTGCTGGGTCTTGGAGGTTTTGTGTTAGCGCTGATTTGGCAGCCTGGTGACCGTCAGGTTGGCGCGTCGGAAACAAGCTGTTCCAGTATGTAGTCCAAAACCACACCCTATATAATTAAATATATTTGACCTAGAGAAAATAAGTTGTGTTAGTAGGGTTGCCAACGAGACACGTGGTTCTCATTTCTCAGCCAATATTCTCATTCCTTGCATCGCTTAGCCGATTTTCTATCTGCTATAGCTGGCTTTTCATTGGCAGGCCAAGAAGATGTCCAGAGCGAGCACCATTCAACTACTCTTGGGTATCAAAACTAAAAGTTTATGATGAATCCCCGTGTACCACCTTTTCCGTGATATCTAAAGTTTTGTGAGGCGCGATATCTTTGTCGATTGCCGAACTAGTTGGCGTCGAGTCCACTTTGCTTGGCATAGCCACAAGTGCCTGGTCAATTGGGGTTTCCACACCACCATACACCTCGACGGTGAGTTTGGGGCCCTTGAACCATTTGTGTGCATCGACAGCATAATAAATAAGAGAACCAATCCAAACAGTAGGGTTGATAAGACAGGTATAATTCATAGTTGAAGCAGTGACGGCCTTGACCGTAGGAACCTGTGTCAAGGCAAAAACAACAAATATAAGATAGCAGGACGAGATTAAGTTGTTGATCCACGATAGAGTGTGTCCCAGGAAAAATGGACCTGGTACAAAGCCATCCCGCTTGTAGTCAAGTGTGCGAAAAAAGATAGGCATTAACCAAGCAAGCCCTGTCGAGCACGATGCCAGGGAGAACAAAGCGCTAGCAGCAGCAGCGTCTATGAGCACCAGAAGCCCAAGGGCTATACCAATTACGCAGTCAAAAATAATCGCACGGATTGGCACGCCATATTTGAGGTTGATTTGTCTCACCCATCCAGAGAGCGGGAGAGCGCCATCGCGACTAAACGCCCATGTCTGGCGAGAGGCAGCGACAACGACTGACAGGCCCATGAGCCATTGCACGATGAACATGAGAGTTATCATCGCAATTGCCCATTTTCTGTTGAGAGAATCCTCGATTATCTGCGCCATGACATTGCCGGTAGGTGTGTTCACTACCTGCTGGAGATTTGGGTTGATCACCGCAGCAAGCACACACATAATAATGAAGCCTAGGATCCAGCAGGCTCCAATGGAGAGCGATATTCCCAAAGGTACTGCCACCGATGCATTCGACGCCTCTTCGCTCATATGAATACAGGAGTCGAAACATCCAATTGTCCAGACAGCGGACATCCAAGACAGTAGAAACTGCCAGCCATAAGACCAGTCGGACAATGCCGTTGTATCACCAAACACAAACTTACCGGAGTTGATGCTGCGTCCACTCTTGACCACGCCGATGGGGAGGGCGATACACACAAGCCCTACCAAAACGAGGTTCATCATGATGCAGAAAGTTTGAAGACGTGAGAT
The DNA here is from genome assembly GCA_030582755.1 of Wickerhamiella galacta. Taxonomy (NCBI): domain Eukaryota; kingdom Fungi; phylum Ascomycota; class Dipodascomycetes; order Dipodascales; family Trichomonascaceae; genus Wickerhamiella; species Wickerhamiella galacta. The sequence goes on along the minus strand of JAJMGW010000029.1, from coordinate 31,055 downwards.
GATTCGATTCGATATCATCGCAGTGACGCCCTGAGTTACGACACAGGCCACAAAAACACCGTAGCACTTGAACTTTGTAGCCTCAAAGGCACCATCACTGGCCAATACAGGGACAGCCAATAGCATCTGAGCAAACCCATAGTCAATACTGCACATGGCAGCGATGAGGCCCATTGTATTAGCGTAGCCGCAGAGAAAACAGGCAGCACGCTTGATTTTTTTTGGAGCGAACTTGAATGTCCACCAATACAATCCGCCAGACGTGGGCATGGCCGAGCCCAGCTCGCTCAACGAGAGCCCCACTGACATGATGAAAACAGATGGCACAAACCAGCCCCATGTCATGCCAACACCACCTGCAGGCACCGAGAGGCTAAGAACAGAGGCAATGGATGGCACCAAGGACATGATCGAAAACGCGATTCCAAATACTTGGATTGGAGAGAAGTTTCTGTGGTCAGTATGCACATGTTTTCAAGGCACTTACCTTTTGAGCTCGGGCTGGTAGCCCAAGTTCATGAGAAGCTCATTATCTTTGTCTTCGACTGCAGACATGATACAGCTACCTATCGAGAGACCGTTCCTTCTTATCTATGCTCCGAAAGTTATGCAGTGGGTAGGGGTTTCGACCCCGGGTCGTTAAGTTGGCATGGCTTGCCGCCGCTAAACCAAGGACCTAAGATCAACCTACCTAAAGTGGTTGATTCAGAGACCGGGTATCAACTCCCCGCTGCTTGCAAGAAGTACGCTTGGTTTTGGGAGAGACTCAACCGGCACGTATCGCTTGCTCGGCATATGCGCGATAGCGGTTCTGTAGGTACATTATCGGAAGGCGGATTCCAAATTAGGATATATTGATAATTGAGCTCATAACCTACGGTCTCCCCGGGGAATAAGTGTCTCTGAGTTAACCAGCATGTGGCTAGAGCGGCGTGGAGGGGACCAATTGTGGCCGCGGCGGCTAATGCTGTGGGTAAGGGGATGCGGGCCATCTTATCTTGCGTCTGTTTAGCCTGTATCGCATTCGGTGCGAATCCCGTACTGCGCGTATAGGCGCTCACAGCGGCAGCACAGCACTGACCAAGTACATTGTACCGGTCGAGCGGGATACAAATATCGAGGAGGCTACATGTAGCTCCGGTCATAGTCAGGTATATACAGGATAAATTATAGCGAGTGTCGCGCCGAACCGTGAGTGTAACAGAAGGCGCAGGCACACGAGTCACCACAGTGGCACTGATCGGGCATCGCACAGGACGCAGTGTACTCTATGTTTTGGTTGTCGGTCCACAGTGAGGAAGCCTCGTCTTCTGTGAGCCCTAACGCAAGAACAGACTTGCCGTCATAATCCATGGGAGCAATGATTCCAGGGGCCCCATAGACGCTGTTTTGGTGACCGTACACGAGCTCCGATATCGGCTCTAGGCCGCCTTGGGTAGATTGCGCGGGCCGCACGGATTCCTCGGGCAGCAGCTTGGCGTGGTCTCCATCGGGGCTTGGAGTAGCCTCTCGCGGGTACTTGCGGTACAGGCCATTTCCCTCGGGTACAAACGCCCACTCGGCGGTGAAAATCACCTGAGAGGCCTCGTCAGGGCACTCGGATTTGGGTGTGGGTGACGGAGACTCGGATCCACAACAAGACTTCTGGGTTTGATTGCGCCTGCTGAATCGCAGCGTGCGCTTGGTGATGGCCGGCTGAAGCAGCCGATTCAGGTCGCCGGCGCCGTTTATCTTGGCCTCGGTGTGAGACCGAGGCGACAGCGACTGTTTTGTGTCGGAAGAGAGCTCAGTTTCCTCGGTGGTGGCCCGCGATGGGAGCAGAGCAATGCGTTCGGTATCATCGGGCACCGGACGTCCGCGTTTGCGCACCTGCAGCAGTGGGCGGTCCATGTGGCTGCAGGCACTGCTACGGTGTCCTCTTATACAGTTGAGACACGCATATTTCTCGCCATTGTGAATTATCATCTCATGCCTGTTGCCAAAAAAGCTGTGCCCACGAAAACGAGATGTGACACACGCGTTACGTTAGCACACCAACGGGTGAACAAAGTGAGAACGAAGTGAGAACAAAACTAGCAATATAAAAACTAAATCTAAAAAAGGTGCTGAAACAGACGAATGTGCAGCATTCTAGGGCGGCGTGGAGTTGTTGACGCTCTCGCAGGTAATCTGTTGCATCGTAATGCCACTGTCAGCCTGAGAGTACTTGACGTAGAGCACAACATTCTTGTGCACGAACGAAAAGCATCTTGCGACGGTCCCAGAGCCTGCGTCCGTAGAAAACGCATTCAAAATTGTGCTTTCAAGGTCGTTGGTACCGGAGAAGCGGCACTCGTCGGTTTCGGGAACGTACATAAACGCACAGATATCGTACTTGTGACCGGCTAGGGTATGCTGTATGCACTTTGTACTGCAGTAAGCGGTATTGCCTCGACCTTTGCCCTGGGACGCGAGAAAATAGTCAGAAAGACTCTTGGCCACCTGCTTGACGACGTCGACACCGATCTTGACAGCGAGGTTTGAGAACCCGTGGCTGGGGGCGGATGCATACTTGTGGAGATTGTTGATGATTGCCTTGGTCCTTTCGGCAATGCCACGCAAACCACGCTCGTGCAAGGGGATGTCCAGACCCAGTTCGGCGTCCTCATTTTCGTTGTCGACAAGAGCAAGCAGATCATAATTGATGCTCACGGTCGAGCGATTAGCATAGGCATAAGTATCGACCACGGCGAGAATCCCGCTTGATACATTGTTGATTGGCGCGCCGAGAGTGTTCACCAACAAGAGTCGGTCCACAGTCTCGGTCAGGGAAGTCAGGGTGGCCAGGGCAGGCGCAGTCACTAGCAGGAGGCTCAATTTCATCGCAGTGTGGTGTTTGGACACAATTGGGCCCTTATATATCGTGGAGGGCCGCGACATGCCCAGACATTCACGGAAAATGAGACACGGCCTATCACCAGACCGAGGTGGGTCCAACGAGCCTGGCATGCGGCATGACGCACTGGCCATGCCGCAGTGGCCATGTCGCAGTTCATCGTCGCAGCTGGCCGTCGCAGTTCACTGTCGCAGTTGGCCATGTCTCAGCAGCTGCTGTGAAACCCATCACCTCTGCACCGCGCTCCCAGTCACTAGCAAGTGACAGGTACACGGTCGTCCATAGACAACGGTGGTGTAGGGTGCATCTCCCGCAGCTCCCCGAAACGCTCCGAAAGTTCCCATTGGCCACAGCCAGCCTCCACCAAACATTTCGCTGTCGCTGGAGATGCAGCCTTTGTGCAGCACATTGCATTTTCCAAATCAGTAGCTCAGCGCTTACTTAGCAGGATCGACGACGTCGAGACTTGAACTGTCGCTGGGTCAAATGTCACGCAAACCTAAACAGTCGACGGCGGTGCGCCGCCTCATGACCGAGTACAAGCAGCTACTGAACGATCCCCCGGAGGGCATTTCCGCAGGCCCCATCACCGAGGACAATTTCCTCAAATGGGAGTGTCTGCTGAGCGGGCCCCAGGACACATGCTACGAGGGCGGGCTCTTCCCCGCCACACTGACATTCCCCAGCGACTACCCGCTGAACCCCCCCGTCATGAAGTTCACGCCCCCCGTGTACCATCCCAACGTCTACCCTGACGGTACAGTCTGCATTTCCATCCTTCATGCGCCGGGCGACGACCCCAACCAGTACGAGACGGCGGCGGAGCGGTGGTCTCCCATCCAGTCCGTGGAGAAGATCCTCATCAGCGTCATCAGCATGCTGGCAGAGCCCAACGACGAGAGCGGCGCCAACATCGATGCCTCCAAGATGTGGAGAGAGGACCGGGTGGCCTTCAAGAAGCTCGTGCGCAAACAGATTAGAGAGTCGCTAGACTTGTGATGTACTGTACATAAAACTTCAAACGCATACGATAGCGCCGGTGGTCGGGCCTTAGGCTTCTGCCTGCATCTCTTTCTCTTCGGCCTCGTCAAAGGACTCCGGGCCCTTGGTGACGTCGAACTTGGACAGCAAGAAGTCCACGACCTCCTCGTTCTCCGCAGCCTCAGCCTGGAAAATGGCGTCGAAGCCGGCCTTATTCTTGATCATGGCATTGGCACCCGCTTCCACAAGCACCTGAGCCACCGGCAGCGAGCCTGTGAGCGCGGCCCAGTGGAGCGCTGTGTTTCCTGCGTCATTCTGCGCATTCACAGCCTGCTGTGCGCGCTCCTTGGCAATGCTGTTGACAATCAGGCTCACGACTTCCTCGTGGCCATTCGCAGCCGCCATGTGCAGCGGTGTGGCCAAAGACCCCTCGGCCCGCACCTCCAGGTACTTCTGGGTCGCATCGGGCTCAGCGAAGAACGCCCGCAACACGCTGACATCGCCCTCGCGCGCCGCCTCGAGAAGATCCATTTTTTCCAGAGCCAAATGTCAAGCCGGCTGGCTGCGTCTACTAAACAGCGGGTTAGGGCGCAGGCTGAAGTGGTTGACGAAATCTGCTGAACGGTCTTTTAAAGGTTCCTGCGTCCAGCGATGGATGCATTTTTGGACCGAATTGGCGCGTGGCTTGGCCAGGGACTGACCGAGCAGGGCGTGGATGTGGCCGCGCTTGCCAAGGACGTGCCGGCGGTGGGGGCACCTGCGGAGAGCGTTGTCCGGCACTGTCTGACGGCCCTCGAGGAATTGCAGGGCTTCGACACCAAAATGGACCGCCTCGAACTGATGTCCATTCCGCTCCAGGATATGAAGGTTGTCTCGCGCCTGGTCCAGGTCGTAATAGTGTACGGCATCTACCCACTTCTTCCGGCGCGGGTGGGGGTGCCCATGGCGCCCCGAACCAAGTGGGTTCTCCCCGCTTCCGGGGCCCAGTACTCGCCAGGGTTTTTGGTGTCCTGCATAGGCACGCTTGTCCAGGTTCTGGGTCGCAAGGACGACATCGCCGACGTGATTCTGCTCACTCCGTTCATGACAGACATTCTCGCGGGCGCGGCAGCACTGACTCGCGAAGACCACCAACAGTATCTCGACGACCTGGTCGGGATCATTCCCACCTACTCACTCTACTCTCTGCTGTGTGGGCTGCTGAGGCCGGACGCCCCACCGTGGCTCCAGGCGCTGCTGGCCCACGAGCTGGCGGTGATCCCGCTTAAACGATCCGACTCAGTGAAGGCGATGATCGAGTTCTTCTCCGGATACCGTGAGGGCGATGGCGATGTGAATATTGACACTCTGGGTCGAGCCGTCTCGGTGCTTTCTGCAGTGCCTAAAGGAGTTAGTCCCAAGGTTTACTTCCCAGCCGTTGCCGAGCAGCTTTTCGCCATCTTGGCGAACTTGAATGCCCCCAAAGACATTCTGACTGCCACTCTGATAGTAGTGGACAAGATCGACCAAACGAAGCCCAAGGTTCTTGCTCCCCTGCGCGAGATCCTCGTGGCCCCATTTGAGAAGCCCGGCCAAGGCGACGTGGAAAAGTCGCTGGTAGCGCTGTCCCATCTCATGGAAAAGGAAACAAAGTTCGTCGTTTATCTGGCCGGCAAGCTCTACGGGTTTGTGTGGCTCGTCCTAGTGGCGCTACACCAGGATGGCTTCCACACGGCACCGGTGGCTACGCTGCTCGAGGGGTTTCTGAAACTGAATCCAGCCATTGCTGATGACATTTCTGCACTCCTGCTTGCCACGAGCTGGGCCGGCGTAGCAGTGACCGTAGCCAAGCTTCCTGCCGGCCAGGTAGGCGCGGCGCCTGACGCGCCCAAAGTCGCGTTTGTCGCTGCCGCAGAAACCACTCCTGCCTTGGATTCTGTTGACACGCGGCTGCAGCTGGTCACCCTGTTACTGAAACACGTCGATCCTGCGGTAATTAACCGCGTGTACGCGGCCTCGCTGAAACGGTACATTATAGCTAGCTCCCCGGGCTCAAGCGGGCCCACAGACATTGCAAGAATGGTGGCGGACATGAGGCTGCTGGAGGCTCTGGCCACAGAGTTTAAAGAACAGCTGCTGTCTGATCCGCGAGAAATTGTCGAGCTGACGCTTGGCGTAGTCTCTGTCGCTGCCAATGCAGAACAAGAGCAACCTGCACCTGAAACAGGGCCCAAGACGCAGGATCCAGACCGCATGTGCAGTGACACAAAGTATGACCCTGACCTTGTTGCCATGTGTCTGGGCCTCCTGAGCACCGTCATGATGGAGACTCCTTCCGAATCCCCGGTAATAGCGAAAATTGCTGGCTCTTTGAATGATATAACCATTCTGGAGTCATCGCCCGATGATGGTGTTAAAAGCAAAGCTATCTACTGCAAGAACTTGCTCGAGACTATTCAAAGTGGTAAAGACATCACCATGGGTGACGAGAACATCGACTACAACGACTCGTCCCAGGTGTACAAGCTAGCCAAGGAATCGCTGAACGAGCCAGTAATCCCGATACGAGCCCATGGGATGCGTTTAATAGAGCAGCTGGTTGCAAATCGTGATCCGATCGTCGGTCTAAACGAGGCCGTGAGCATTTTCGTCAGGGAGCTTCACGACGAAGACTCGTATATTTATTTGAACGCCATCAGAGGGTTGGAAGTGTGCTCTGGTGTGTTTGGCGCCAGCAAAGTTGTCCAATCTTTAATCCCCGCTTATGCAGCGCCTGACGATGTTGACTTTATTCTCAGAACTGGCGAGGCGATTGCGAAAATCATACAAAAAGACCCAAAAAGGATCTCCGAAACGGTTGGGCAGGCCCTTGTCCGGGTGCTGATAAAGTGTATGGCCCCGCAAGAGGACGACCCCAGGGTGAGACTATCTGGTATGTCCATTGCAGGAGTGATTAGCGCAGAAAACCCTCATCTGCTCACAAAGGACCAAGAAAGTGAAGTTGTGCAGTGCGCGCTGCATGTGCTCAGAAATGAGCGCGGCGAGGATAATTTTGTTATACGTCGCAGCGCGCTGATCCTGATACTGGAATGCATCAATGGCCATAGTCGAGGCGCGTTCCAGAGCGTTTCACCTGCCACATTTAGAGAAGGCATCTCCGAGCTCGAATATGCCGCCCAGCAGGACAAAGACGAGATGAGTCGACAATACGCCAAAGAGATCTTGTCCATCCTCAATTAGCTGCAGTCTTTAGCGCAGTCTGTTTGTCAATCCAACAATCTTGAGCTGTCGAAACCATTCAACAAGATGTGTCCGCAACCCGCGACTTGTCCATATCACTAGCTGTACTAGCACTGTCCTGTAGGTCTACTTGTCAGAGCCAGCTAGAAACTAGCCCAATTTTCAGCTACTTGTGCTATAGTTAGATGGGTCGACAATGAGCGACCAAAGAACTCGTCCATTGTCAATTAAGCTATGTTCATCAAAATTTTGTTTTTCAGGTCCGCTCCTGGTACAGCAAATTTTCAGCCTTGAAACTTTTATGAAATTCTAAGGTAAACAGCCAGCGCGTCAACAAGTCACATGACGTATTTCCTGCTTGCTGTTTGTCACCAGTGCTCCCCAATGCGGGGCAGCCCGGGGCTTAGAATCCACTAGTGTGCCCATACATGGCCAATATATCCGGTTCTGGTCTCTTGACCCCTCAGATATCTAAATTCCCCCGTCAGTCTAGCAGCTTCTACAACTATCCACGTCACACCGCTTATGTCATCTATGGAAGCGACTAGAAATCCGTGCGGTTGTATATATAAGCCCAGAGCACCCTTACCGTCGTAACCCAAAGCGTCCTCAACATGTCTTCTGAATCATTTGAGTTCCAAGCTGAGATCTCTCAGTTGTTGAGTTTGATCATCAACACGGTCTACTCCAACAAGGAGATCTTCATGCGTGAGCTGATTTCCAACGCCTCGGATGCGTTGGACAAGATCCGCTACCTCTCTCTGAGCGACCCCAAGCAGCTCGAGAGTGAGCCCAAGCTTTTTATTCGCATTCGGCCCCTCAAGGAGCAGAAGGTCCTTGAGATCCGCGATACAGGTGTTGGTATGACCAAGGCCGACTTGATCAACAACCTTGGTACCATCGCCAAGTCCGGTACCAAGCAGTTCCTCATGGATGCGCTGGCTGGCGGCGCCGATATGTCCATGATCGGTCAGTTTGGTGTTGGTTTCTACTCCCTCTTCCTGGTTGCCGACCGTGTCGAGGTGATCACCAAGCACAACGACGATGACCAGTACATTTGGGACTCTGCTGCTGGCGGCAAGTTTACTGTCACCAAAGACACCAACACTAACGAGCGCATTTCTCGCGGTACCCTTATCCGCATGTTCCTCAAGGACGACCAGCTCGAGTATTTGGAGGAGAAGCGCATCAAGGAAGTTGTCCACAAGCACTCTGAGTTCGTGTCCTACCCTATTGAGCTTGTTGTCACCAAAGAGGTCGAGAAGGAGGTTCCCGCAGACGACTCTGAGAAGATCGACGACGACAAGAAGCCCAAGATCGAGGAGGTCAAGGACGACGAGGAAAAGGAGGAGCCCAAGAAGGTCAAGGAAACCGTCACAGACGTTGAGGAGCTCAACACCACTAAGCCTATCTGGACCCGTCCCCCCAGCGAGATCACCAAGGAGGAATACGACGCCTTCTACAAGGCCATCTCCAATGACTGGGAGGATCCCCTGGCCATCAAGCACTTCAGCGTTGAGGGTCAGCTTGAGTTCCGTGCCATCCTGTTTGTTCCCGCTCGTGCACCTTTCGATCTGTTCGATGGCAAGAAGAAGAAGTCCAACATCAAGCTCTACGTTCGGCGTGTCTTCATTACTGACGACGCCGAGGAGCTGATTCCCGACTGGTTGTCGTTCATCCGCGGTGTTGTCGACTCTGAGGAGCTTCCCCTCAACCTCTCCCGTGAGATGCTGCAGCAGAACAAGATTCTCAAGGTTATCCGCAAAAACATCGTCAAGAAGCTCATTGAGACCTTTAACGAGATTGCTGAGGACCGCGAGCAGTTCGAGAAGTTCTACACTGCCTTTGGCAAGAACATCAAGCTCGGAATCCACGAGGACTCCCAAAACCGCCAGGCGCTTGCCAAGCTCCTGCGCTACAAGACCACCAAGAGCCCCGAGGAGCCAGTTTCGCTCACTGACTACGTCACCCGGATGCAGCCCCACCAGAAGAACATCTACTACATCACTGGTGAGTCTGTCAAGGCTCTTGAGCGCTCGCCCTTCCTTGACATCATGAAGCAGAAGAACTTCGAGGTCATCTTCATGACCGACCCCATTGACGAATACGCTGTTACCCAACTCAAGGAGTTCGAGGACAAGAAGCTTATCGATGTCACCAAGGATTACGATCTTGAGGAAACTCCTGAAGAGAAGAAGGAGCGCGAGGAGGAGGAGAAGGCCTTTGAGCCCCTTACCAAAGCCATGAAGGAGGTTCTCGGCGACCAAGTCGAGAAAGTGGTCATCACCAGCAGACTGGGTGACTACCCTGCCGCGATCCGCACTGGTCTGTTCGGCTGGTCCGCTAACATGGAGCGCATTATGAAGGCACAGGCTCTGCGCGACAACTCCATGTCCCAGTACATGTCTTCCAAGAAGACCTTCGAGATCTCGCCCCGCTCTCCCATTATCAAGGAGCTGAAGGCTAAGGTTGATGCTGAGGGCACCTCTGACCGCACTGTCAAGGACCTTACGGTCCTTCTCTACGAGACCGCCCTCCTTGTGTCTGGTTTCTCTCTTGACGAGCCCACTTCATTTGCATCTCGCATTAACCGCCTGGTTGCTCTCGGTCTGAACGTGGACGAGACGAGTGAGGCCCCTGCCACCCATACTGAGGCTGCGACCACAGAGGCCCCTGCTGAGAGCGTGATGGAGGAAGTGGACTAGATTCGCTATAGATAGTATATGTCTACCTAAATAAATTGAATGATTATTGCGAGTTAGATGCGTGGCTTGTCCTCCTCTTGCTTTACTGATGTCTACCTCTTTTTCCATCCGCCCTTTTTTAACTGCCCTTTTTCTAATTATATTTATATATTTGTGGGGAAATCTCAGATACATGTATGAGCCAGAAGGAATGGGACGTACGGTTCTTCATTTCGACTGAGTCGGGGCATTGTGGTTTGTAATCGAGAACCAGGGCATTGTCCACTTTGACCAGGCACTAATAGCAAAGTGGGAAATGTCGGTTTTGCTGACGGCTGGCTAGAGTTGACTCCAGACAAATTGACCCAACTCAAGTAGGTATGGACAACGTTACTGATTTTGAGGCTTTTAAGATACACTAGGTGGTATACGAGATCCGGGCTGAGCTGAGGAGTCCCGTGCCATGGCCCTCATGGGTTATACAGATTTTCAGGGGATTTTCAGGCCACCAATGGCCTCAAAGTCTCGTTACATCTTATTCCCCGGCACACGTCTGCATTAAAGTTAAAGTGCTGATCTCTCGATGTGATCGTCGGTGCATAAATTGCGCAGCCAGGGGTGAACTCATTAGCGCGGTAGTTTTCTCCCTGGTGGTCGATCCTCTTGGCTCACAGCCTGTCTCGGCTCACAGCGTGTCGCTACGTATCCAATATCCCCGGAGTCCGCATGCAGCCGGTGCGCAGCATGAGCACAGCAATGCAGGTACGATCCTTGGTGGTTCCACCTGAAACAAACGCGCATCCACGCAGTCCAGCTCCACTGAGGCCCTACCGAACATCGCCAGTATGCACACTGCATCGCCGCCTGCACTCATGAGCAGGGCGTGGCTAGCTTGTGAGTGCGGCGTCGTGGCAAGTGCTGGAATCTCGGCCGCACTAGACATAGTATGGCGAAGCCTCGACACAATGGCGACACCCGCGTACAACATGCCCGATCAGACGCATCTGAACCCGATGGTGGACCTCCTGTGCACCACTGTGCCTGTGCACTAGTGTTGCTTAATCACGCTATCTGGACGCGTACGTGCAGCGCGACAAGGTAGATTTACTGATCTGTACGTATTAGCCTCTCCATGCTGCTCAGTAGCGCGAGACCTCTGCGGAACTGCAGAGGTGCCGCTTCCGGTGTTGAGCCGCTCTTGCCGTTTTTGGTACTGTACTATAAATATTTAGTGTGCTGCATACCCGTTAAATAACCTAACCCATGATAGATGGGATACAACTCTCCGCGCCCCCGCCGCAGAACTTTCGGTAGCCGTGTCGAAGCGGTATCCACTCTACACATTGTGAGCACTTTGCCTACGACGACTCAGTCTCGACAACCGCAGGGGCACGAACTGACGCGCCCAGGTGCATGTGTATCCCTGTCTTACACATCCACACTGCGTCCACAGTGATCTACATAATACTCCACCCTAGCGCCTGTTTTGGGGTATTGAATATCACATCAGCCGATTTCGAGCGGTCCCGCAAAACATCCCACCTACCTCACCTAGCTCACCTAACTCTGCACACCGGAACCTACCCAGAAACCAGCACCGCACCATCCGTGTCGACGCCTTGCAATGGAAGTTATAACGCAAGTCCCCGATATGATTCCTGACGAAAGCGAGACCTCGTCATACGGGTCTAGCCCAGGTCTGCCTGAGGCGTCGTTCATGGGCACTTACAGCGACGCCCTTTTGGCCGGGCCAACTGACAAGAACTGCCTGCCGCACGATATCATGTCGAATTCTATGAACAGCTACCTTGCGCGACGCAAGGCACTGCCGTTCCCTGTTGTTCCGAGTCACAAGCGCAAGGTCCGCGTCCCCAGTGCTCCCAACGCCAAGGCAGTGTGGTTCTTAAAGCAGGTTGACGCGTCCTTTCGAGGCACCCCCGGCGCCAATATTGGGCCGCACCTGTTCCTTCCGACGGATGTGTGGCACATGCCACAGCTGCCCGAGCGCCTCGTGCGATTGCTGCAGGAGCGCGCGGACGTTCTGGTTGAGGTCGCGCATGCCCGAACCAAGGGTGTCGATAACAAAAAGGTCAAAAAGCTCACGAAAACGCTCGAGCAGGTCTACAAGGCACCATTACTCAAATCGCAGCTGTCTCTCAATCTCACACAGAAGCTGCACGGCATGAACCTGAGCGCCGTGGAAGACGACGGTACCGAGCTGCAACGCAAACATTCTACCAGCAGCAACGGTAGCTCTTCCTCTACGGGCCACAAAATTACCCCACCTATCATCACTCGGTCAAACACTTCTCCCACAAGCCGATCATTCTCTGTCCCGTCTATGTTCTCGGGGGCGCCCTCGGTCAACCGACTACGCAAGAAGAGCTCCTCCATGTCAATATCCGAGCCGCTCGGGGTCCAGGCGAACAGAGCTCCGAGCCAGCTCTTCCCCCGGCGCGGAGTGCTTCCTACATTTCCAGAAACTGTCACGCTTCCTGATTCGGCTGAGGCATCGCTGTACACGCTCTTAGGTGAGAAGCAGGCTAGCTCGAGCGCGATTCTCCAGCGCTACGCCCAGAGCGTGAGCCAGCTGGTCAGGGAGATGGAGCAAGAGGGCTATAGTGGCGACGCAGCGGGACGGTACGTCAAGTTTGTGGTTGAGGTAGTCACACCGCATGTCATCGACGACATCCTCACTCTCCACCAAATTCACATGCAACTTTTGCTACAAACTCTTTTCTGAGCCACTAATTTATTCCGCAAATATATAGAATAGAATATTCTGTCCCCCCCCCTTCCCCCCCTCCCCGGTCACCAATCTGCGACGTCAAACTTCTCTAGCTCTGTCTGCCCAGTCTCCAGCTCTTTCTGGGCCTTTCGCCGCATGAAGAAGATAGGGCAGTCTTTCGATGAACACAGTACGTCCTGGTGCAGACTGCCTTGGCACCGTTGGCATTGGGTCCAAAGCCGAGCGAACTTGAGCTGCAGCTCATTTACCGACGCCAGCGACTTTGAGTACAGCTCGGGTAAGCGCTCCTGGCAGTTCTCACAGACGGGGCCCTTCACATTGCGCAACGGCTTTTTGCAGCCCTTGCAGAGCTCCGTTTTTCTTGTGAACTTCATCAGGCCGCCTGTCTTTGGAGTTGCCACCATTACCTTCTTGGTATGGTCACCGGTCAGGAGTTGTGCCGCCTTTTGGGGGCCCAATATGGGCTCGAAAATGCGAATTAAAGGCTTGGATAACTGGTTATCGAGGTAATAGTTGGTGTCAATGGGGATATTGTGTTCCAGCACATAGATAGGGTCCTCGCTTTTGTCGTAGTTTTTGTCACCTGGCGCTCCCTTGATAATCACATAGGCCACGCGGTCTCCCAGCGCAGGGGCCGAGCCAATATCACGCTTGCGCATCCGCTCGGCCAGCTCCACATGAGCCTGCTTACCAGCATAGTCCGCTCGACTGAGTTGCTTCGTGATGACCAGCTGGCTGAGATCAATACGGTTTTGCAGAAGGTCTGCGATCACCGCCTTTACGAACTCTTCCGCCTTTTCGGTATCTCTGTCGATCAAGATTCGATCTAGCACGGTTTCAATCACTGTCTGTACCAGCTGACAGTTGTCACGGCGAACCGTCTCGATTCCCTTGGTGTCCATTTTGTCAAACTTATCAGGGTTGGTCCAATAAAGGCCGGCGTAGCGCTTTTTGTTAATGAGCAAGTAAGGAAAGTAGACTTTTTCAAACTCCAGCTTGATTGGCTTCTGGAACGTTGTGGACACGATCCCTGCAGCTTCTTCACCGAGACGCATGCACTCTTTCAAGTCGTGAGGTCCAAACTTGACCATGACGGAGTCAGTGTCTCCATATACAACTTGGGCGTCGTTTTCGTAGCCATTAGCTGTTGTGTAATGCGACTCAACCAAGCCTTTAGTTTTCTCAATCATTTCTCTTCCGTACGACGTCACAGAAGAGGATATTGCAAGGCACGGGAGACGCCCCACGGTGGCTCCCGTGAATCCGTATACAGAATTGGCAGAGATCTTTAGTGCCAACTGACGACCATCCAGCACTGCGCGTTTGAAGGGATCGGTCTCCTTTTTCAGGTCGGCCTTGGCCCTCTTGCGGGCCGAGAGAAGCTCATTCAGAATAATCGGCAGAATGCCCTCACGGCGTTTGGAGGTCACAAAAGTATCACCGTTAGGGGTGAGGACATAGTCGACATCTTTTTGCAGATCGAATTTCTTGATAGTACTGCTGTCCACAAGCGTGGTGTAGCACAGGTTGTGGGCCATCATGATACTGGGGTACAAGCTGCTAAAGTCCAGTGTTGCAATGGGCATACTATAATAACCCCTGATTGGTTCAATGACAGTGGCACCCTCGTACTGCTCGTCTGTTGAGCCCTCGACCTTGAGGTTGGGGATCACCAGGTTCATTTGCAGCGCTTTGCGAAACAGCTGTGACATGACCTTGACCTGCTGGCCACGAGAAAGCAGAAACGTCAGGGGAACCCCCGTCACACGGGCCATTTCTGTCATGTTCACAAATGTCATCAGCTTGACGAGCAGCCGGAGAGGTAAATATGCATCTTTCAGGCAATACACGGCCAGGCGGTGCCTGGAATCAGCGTTACCGTTCTGCAGCTCCGTGATGATGGAGTGATGTACGTCTTCCTTTTGCTCGTCCAAAAAATGAGCAGACACAGCATTCAGCGTGTATGTGCGCAGCTTATACTCACGTCTGATGTATTGCAGCATATCGATTTGGATCCGACCATGAATTGTGGTGACCTTGTTTTCGGACGCCCCGTAGGCCTTTGATGAGAAATGCGCTTTGCCGACAATCTGCTCCTGGGCCTTGAGACGGCCAAAAAACGGAAAGTCTCGGAGCCCCAGAGCGGCCGCGCGGTCAATGAGGTACGGAAAGTCAAAATTTGCCGTGTTATACCCGATTATCACGTCGGGGTCGACCGTGTTGATAAAATCGCGCCATTTGCGCAGCACATCGGCCTCCTTGTCGCTGCTTATGACCTCCGTCCCCACAATTGGCGATGTTTCTCCGAGAGTGAACACATTACGAACAAACGGCAGAGGGTCGCCCTGAATCTGTACCATGTTTGCGATTTGAATCACTGGATCAATCGAGGCATCGGGAAAGATCCCCTTGCGACCAGCACACTCGATGTCGAAACTCAGGATCCGCAGCGGCGCCGACTTGAGCCACTCGTCCTCGGGCGCGTGGGCCACCAGATCCCTGTAGTCGACTTCTACCTCGAGCTGGGTCCGGGAAATTGGGGCTTTAGTGTTGACTTTGAACTTGCCTGGTGGCAGGGTCACCCAGGACATGCCAACGATGTGGCAGTCGAAGAGCACGCGCTCAACGTACGATGTGCGGTCGTAGGTGGTTCGCGAGAATGTGAAATCGGCCGGCAGGCACCGGTCACCGTCCTCAAAGATCCGCCGCAGCCTGTTGATTTGCTGGGGCTGTTTCGCGAAGATTTTGAGAAACGGAACAAGCTCGTCTCCGTGATAGCCCCAGATGCTGCCCTTCATGGTGATCTCAATATGGTCGAGATCGGAGCCCAGAGCCCGCGCCAGCGCCTCTACGTCGGGCGTCCGGAACCCGGGCGGGGCCGGCACATAGAAGTAGTGTTTGAACCCGGTGATATCACACATAACGGTGTTTCCCTCGGCGGTCACCCCAAACAGCCTGACCACAGCACCGTGCCCGAGTGCCGTGCTCTCGTCGGCATCGAGCTGTTGGAACGACAGCGCTGTCTGAGATGTAATGACGGCCAGCGGAGGCCGCGCCCACCGCTGGTCGCCCAAGTACCCGACACAGCTCTGCGAGGCAGCCGGCCCGGTGCCCATCTGGGTCAGGCCGTCCTCGAATGTGGCCTTGGACCGCTTAGCGTCCTCCAGCGGCGCCACAACGGGCCTTTTCGCTAGCACCGGCATGTCGCGTTCGCCTAATTAATTAAGCGCGTAAGCAGTCAAACGCGTTCGAGATTCGTAGATCATCGGGCGAGTACTGCTGTCCCGTCCGCTCGCTGTAGTCTGCTTTAAGATTTTCTACAGTTGTGCATTGAGTTATTTCCTGCCGGTCTGCCTTGGTACTGTTTTTGATTCGCTGTGGTTGTCTCTGCCGCTGATGACAGGTGGGCACGCTAAACGGCTTGTATAGCCTAGCCAGGTGAGAAGCAAATCCCGCCTCTGTAGGATTGATGCGCCTCCATAGGGTTGATGCAAAGCCCCAAACGTCGAGCTTGGTCGGATGTACTTAGATGCACTTTGGAACCTCATGTGCGAACCCTCTTCTACAGCCCAACCCTTCAAATACAGCCTAAGCGTAGGCCGAAGCTTAGGTGAGCGGCGTCCATTGTCCAGCTGACAAGAACGTGGTGGACGTCACTGACTATGGCCAACGAAAAATCGGGCAAGCCGTACACGCCAGAACAGCGCGCGGCCGTGCGCCGGGTCATGGCGTGCGAGATGACCAGCTACTACGAAATTCTCAGCATCACCAAACCAAGCCACGAGGCCGAGATCAAGAAGTCGTACCGCCGGCTGGCGCTGGTGATGCATCCCGACAAGAACGGCGCGCCGCAGGCGGACGAGGCGTTCAAGCGGGTCTCGCGGGCGTTCCAGGTGCTCAGCGACCCGCCCAAAAAGCGCCTGTACGACAGCACGGGGGTTGATCCAGACTCACGGAGCGCCACGGCGTCGAACTTTGCGCAAGGAGGAGCTGCGGGCGGCTTTAATGGCAACATGGCGCCTGATGATCTGTTCAACATGTTTTTTGGTGGCGGCGGCGGCGGCCCACAGTTTGCATTCGGTGGGTCTGGCGGTCCCAACGTGCGCATGTACTCGTTCAACGGCGGCGGCTTCGGCTTTGACCAGTTTGGCGGCTTTGGCAGCCCGTTCGACCCGCCGTTCCAGCGACGTCGTCCCGCACAGCCCGCAGCAAATGCCCAAGATAGCGCCCCGTGGTGGCACATGCTCCCCGTGCTAGTCATGCTGCTAATCATGCTGGGCATCTCATACTTTGGTGACAGCGGCGACAAGGATGCCTCGTTCCCGGGCTTCTCTTTTATGCGCGAGTCCCCATACGTCACAGAGCGTACCACGCCACGGTACAACGTCCCCTACTATGTGCGCCCCAAAACCACCAAGGACTTGACGGCAAGAAAACTAGAGCAGCTCGACCGTCGTGCAGAGGCCAAGTACGTCTCGATCCTGCGCCAGCGTTGCACCGAGGAACACAACGAGCAGCTACAGATGCTCCGAGACGCGCAGGGCTGGTTCTCCCGGGACGAGGAACTCCACGAGAGGGCGCTTAACCTACCAATGGACCACTGTGTCCGCCTAGACAATCTGGGCCTGCACCTTCAGTAGGCTGGGGCGTTGTTACACCGCTCGTAACTATATATATATTATGGCGCACATTGTAGCTAAACAAGCGCCCTAGCTAGCGGATATACCGGATGCTTCAGGACCGGGCCTCCCCCACTCAACACACCGTCAACAGTTATAGCCAGGGCAACTGGGTTGTATCTGCGCATAGCCAAAGCCGTATTTTATTAATTCTTGATTTAATTCATTTTTATGTATTAAATCAGATAATACAATTAATTTTTCATCTTAAATATTCAATGAAGAAGAAAAGTCTTTTTTTACGTTTATCACAAACTATTTCAAACTCGCAGAAACAAACAACTGAATCCAACTCCGCGGGCGCAAGGCTTATTTCAACTAGCGCTACCGGAGTCTCAACTAGAATACGCGAACCTTAGTTGCATCTCGTCAGATTAGTCAGCGCGCATAGCCCTCAGCTAGCCAAATCTTTCTTTAGTTTTTAACCTGGGCTGGCCCTGTCACATCTTAGCTTGCTGCAGGAGCAACACAGGCGACTCGGTCAATTGTTGCATTCAATTGTTGCGTTCACTTGAGCTAGCGACAGGATAGTGCAGCATGGACCCGGGCGAGCGCAGCTCGTCAAAGAAAGCCCGAAGTCTCAAATCAGTTCGGTTTCCAGAGGAAAGCAGCCGGTTTAGCACCCGTATAGACTATGACCACAGTGACGGTCCCGAATCCACAGACAATGAGGAGGAAGGGTACTTTTCGTACCGGCCCGACAGACCGTTTCTGCGCGAAACAGAGGATGAGGACGACGACGACGACGACGAGGTGATAGTGAGCGGCCAGTTCAGCTCCAGTCGCCGCCAGTTTCGTGAACGTACCAGGGCAAATACCCTCCACAATCGCCACAATGTGTCTGCCGATTTTGACAGAGGTGTCTACCCAGAGCGATTCGGATCAACTCCACCCTCGTTGCAGGTCACGCCGCCACCCGCAGCAGCTGGCACTGACGTGCCGTCGCAGCGCCAGGGGCGCCCTGGTCTCGCTGTTGGCCCCAGTCTCACTACCGACATCATGGAGAGCGTGCTTGACATAGGCCGTGGGTCCACTGGACTAGCCCCGGGCGCGGTTGAGCCCCAGAACGACCACGACCCATTGGATGATGAATACCGCGACCGTATTTCCCAGCACCTCCACCCGAACGAGGCACGAAACATTGGTGGACCCAGGATGGTCGTTTCCATGCCGGCGAGCCCTCTACTATCTGCCTCGCCGATGCCCGAACCCGCGTCCCCGCCACAGGCATCAATTGGCGACATACCGTTGAAAGAGCTTGATAGCAAGCTGGAGCAGGTATTGAGAGAGCGGCAGCAAGAGAAGAGTAGCCAACCGCCCACACCGGAGAGGGAAGTCCCAGGTAGACAGAGTCAGGACGAGAAGCATGGTCCTGACGACTTCGATCCGCGACAAGAAGCTAGAGATCTAGCCAAGCGACTCGTGCAAGCGCATTTTTCTAAGAACGGCAAGCATGACGATAGTGGCTACGTGAGAAACGACCAGGAGCTGTACGGTGAGACCGCTCCCGACGGCCAAAAACGTCCTGGAAATGGGTACGATCGGGTGGAAAATGACGACACAAACGAGCAGGCGCGCGACGACCTGGAGCTTGGAATGCACAATGTTGAGCCACCAACTCGAGTTCGAGAAGGTGTGCTGGGATCCCTGCTGCGCCTATACGCTGAGCAAGATGACAACAAGACGCTGGCCGACTCGCCGTCTGCGGGAACATCGAGGGCGCCTAGTTATTACGAGGGAGCGACCCCAGCAATATCACCCAGCTCGACCCCCGGCGGCTCGACCCCTGGCGGCATGACCCCGACAGCCTCTGGGCCTGGGTCGCCGCGTGATGGCAAGAAAGGTCGACCGCAGTTTTCACGCATGTCAAGCACCGTGAGCTCTATCAAGCTCAAAAGGCCATCTTATTTCCGCTCCCACTCCAGCGAGGATATCTTGGGTCGGTCCAAGGATGATCGCAAGAACCGGCGCAAGTGGTATCAGGAGACTGGTCACCACAGTTCAAGCAAGTCCGGGTCCTCTCTGAGTGCACTGGCCAAGACGTCGATGAACGCCATCAATGCGCCGAATTACGGCGCGGAAAAGCTCCAAAGCAAGAAGGATAACGAGAGACGCTTACTGGCCAGAAAGCGCCGCAAAGCGAAAGAGATGGCTGAACGGAGAATTACAATTCATATTGCTGATGTTCTGCAAAGACAGCGGTTTATCTTGAGATTTGGTCGTGCGCTTATGCTTTATGGCGCGCCTAGCCATCGGTTGGAGGAGTATCTGCGGATGACTTCCAAGGTTTTCGAAATTGACGCGCAGTTCCTTTACCTGCCGGGATGTATGCTGGTGTCTTTTGGTGATGCCACGACCCATACTTCGGAAACGAAAATCATCCGCTCTGTTCAGGGACTGAACTTGACCAAGCTTGACCAAACGCATCTTATTTATAAAGAGGTTGTCCACGACATCATGGGTGTCGAGGAAGCTGGCGAGCGCTTGGACAGCTTGCTAAGAACCAAAAATCTCTACCCCGCTTGGCTGTCCGTTCTGTTCTTTGGGTTAGCCTCAGCCTGTGTATGCCTTGCCTTTTTCGGAGGAAAATGGCCAGATTTGCCTATGTGCTTTGTTCTTGGCACGATAGTGGGATTTCTTCAAATCTGGGCCGCCCCACGATCGGATCTATACAATAATGTATTCGAGGTTACCTCCTCGATTTTATGCAGCTTTTTGGGACGGGCCCTAGGTTCTATCACCAGAAACGGAGACAAAGTGTTCTGTTTTGCTGCAATCACCCAAGGAGCGCTTGCGCTCATTCTCCCTGGCTATATCATTTTATGTGGCTCTCTGGAGCTTCAGTCCAAAAATCTAGTGGCTGGTGCAGTGAGAATGTTCTACGCTATTATTTATTCAATGTTTTTGGCATTTGGAATCACCCTGGGGGCGGCTATATACGGCTGGATTGACTCGAACGCGTCTAACGAGTTTAACTGTGCACATCAGCTCGATCCAAAGTGGCGTATTCTTTTCGTCCCGCTTGCTTCCGTATTTCTTGCCATGGTCAATCAGGCCAGTCTCCGCCAGTTGCCCACCATGATATTTATCGCCTCGGCTGGCTATACTGTGTTATATTTCGTGCAAACGAAGATTGTGAATGCTTCCTCCTTCACTTCGGCGCTAGGCGCGTTCACGATTGGGATTCTTGGCAACCTTTACTCCAGATTGGGGCATGGACTAGCATTTGCCGCCATGCTGCCTGGAATATTCGTCATTGTGCCTGGTGGTATTGCTGCTCAAGGTTCTTTGGTAGCTGGTGTTGCCTTAGCCAACCAGATTGTGGGGAACTCAACAAATAGAACACATTCCAATGACCAAGGCGCCACTGCCGCCGCA
This sequence comes from Wickerhamiella galacta, assembly GCA_030582755.1. Lineage (NCBI taxonomy): Eukaryota > Fungi > Ascomycota > Dipodascomycetes > Dipodascales > Trichomonascaceae > Wickerhamiella > Wickerhamiella galacta. The sequence goes on along the minus strand of JAJMGW010000029.1, from coordinate 10,490 downwards.
ACAGCTGGTATTTTTGACACCAGTGGTGCTACGAGTTTGGGTGGCAGCATGGTACAGGTGGCAGTTGGCATCACCGTCGGGCTATTTGTTGCGACGCTGGTAGTCTATCCCCTGGGCCTAGGAAAGAAACGATCTGGTCTTTTTACTTTCTAAATAAGTTATTTCATATAACATACTTTGTTTTGAGCTCGGAAACGCGCGTCTTTCGGCAGTGTAGTCACTGTTCGGTAGTTGTAGTCACCCTATCAACTAATCAAGCGGGGCAATCGCAGACAAAAGAGGGGGCTGGCATAATTAATGGATCGAAAGACACTACAGAAATATCGCCCGCGCTGATTGCTACACCATGGCACTGAGACCAATGAACGCGTTTTTACGTGATACTACACAACATGCAAGATTCATGCACTACTTTAATTAAGGGTTTGGGTATACAGCCCCTTTTCACCCGGTAAAATCCACTTAACACTGCTCAAGGTGAGAAACATGGAGCACTGGGATGGATACGAGGTGTTGATGACGCCGCGGCAGTTAGACGCTGGCTTTCCAAGTGCAATAGACCCGACAACTCCGGGGACTCCGGACATTTACTCGGTCTCACGTTCCGCCAGACTTCCTGACGGCGCGTTCCCGCAAGACCTGCCTCCGCCTTTGGGACCAGGCAGTTCATCACCAGTATATGAATCACCACGCACTGTGAGGAACCACAATCGGATCCTTAACCCGTACCAATTGGGCAAGTACGGGTCATCGCTGTCGCCTATACGAAACGACCTTCGATTCCCACTATTGCCTTCATCACCGCCCGACCATGTACCAAATACCCAGCAGAGTAGACCGGTACCCTCCTCAGAGACAACATGGACTGGACGTACTTTGCCAAAAAAGCGAGCTGCGCTTGTAGAGGACAGTGAAACCAGTGATAAAGGCGAAACACTTGGCACGCATAAGGGTTTGTCGCTCCTACTATCTCCGGGGACAAACATTAAACGCAGCCTGGATGAGGCATTCACTGAATACTCGATCACTGGATCCAACTTTGGTTTTGTCATAGACGACAGCACAGGCAGGGCCGAGGTGTCGCCATTGAAAAGAAAGCAGATCAAACTTAATTATTTGAGCCAGGAAGGAGCCCTTGGGGACGACTCAGACTCCGATTCTGATAGAGAACCCGAGGATAACGTTGCGGTCGAGGGCGATGCGTTAGATGCATTCACCAGAATACTGGCCCGTTCGCGCGTCGGATGTCTTCCAAACCGGAAAAAGATGAGCCACGTGGAGCCCCATAATGATCAGTCGTTTTTTGTTCCCGTCAGTGGGGGGGATCCGTACCAGTTTGCACCGACCACCCCTAAAAATCACTCCACCCTCCGTTTCGTCACGTCTACGCCCTACATCGACCCCATTACGGCCACCCCACCTGGAGCTGTGTTGACAGCAGATAGCGGGCACATGTTCTCGACGGGCATGACACCATACCTCCCCCGATCTTGAAACTATATATATCGGCTATTATTTAATGACTTGTTGACGCTTAATTCCGTGGTAATTTAGAAGCTTCGCTGTGATGCACTGGGTGTCCACATCGTTACGCGGAGCAAGCGATCGGTAGATCTGCGCAAAGCAGAGATTACGTGGCTGCACGTCATTTTTCACTCCGGCAGCTAAATCACATAATCTTTTTCAACCTAATGGTGCATCGCGGATGAACGCGGATGAGATTCTTCGGGATATTAGGAGAAACAAGTACGAATGTCTGATCTGCACCAACGAGCTTTCCGCCAAGTCAAAGGTGTGGAGCTGCCGCACTTGTTACCGGGTCTACGATCTGCACTGCATCAGAGGGTGGGCAAAGCGGGCAGAGGACCAAGAGTGGAAATGCCCGCACTGTCTAGCCCCCCACCCTTCGCGGCCGTCGACATATAGATGCTGGTGCGGTAAAGTGAAGAACCCAGAGGTCTTCAGGTCGCGTCCTCACAGCTGTGGACAGACCTGCGGAGCCAAGCTTGATTGCCCGCACCCGTGCGCCTTGATCTGCCATCCTGGGCAGCACCAGGAGTGTACAGCGCTGGGACCCCGCAAATCGTGTTATTGTGGGTCTGTGTCGACGCAGACGTTATGTACTGAGACGGCGTACAATGGGTTCTCGTGCCACAGGCCGTGCGGGAAGATGTTATCTTGTAAACGGCATAGCTGCTCCTCGCAGTGTCACCAGGGCCGGTGCAGCCGGTGTCGGGTCAAAGAGCAATCGCGCTGCTACTGTGGTAAAACTACAAAAGAGATCGAGTGTGGACGTACGCGCCCCGAGAAGAATAAACAGCTCTCAGGCGCGTTTGCCTGCTCGCAAACATGTGACCATCTGTACAATTGCGGTATACACCGTTGCAATAGGGAATGTCACCCTCTATCGGATCCGAGCAGTCACAAGTGCCCGCGCGAGCCTACTTCTGGAGAAACGTGCCCATGCGGAAAGGCAACGGCGCTGGAGCTGCTTGGCACGGCAAGAGCATCCTGCGAGGATCCACTTCCTTGTTGCGACCGTGTCTGTACCAAAGAGTTAACTTGCGGGCACAGCTGCCCACTACAGTGCCATGATGGGGAGTGTCCACCTTGCACAGAGAGTGAGAGAAGTTCCTGTGCTTGCGGGTCTCAAACATCGCTTGTTCCATGTCTGTCTCAACCCCCTGATTGCAATACAAAGTGCGGTGTTACTTTGACGTGTGGAAGACACAAGTGTCAAAATGTGTGCTGCGCGGGCGCGCAAGAAGGACGTGCAAGACAACGTCGGGTGAAGCAAAAATTTGCCAGCCTCGAAGACTTCTTGGCCGATGCCTCCCTTGACGAGATGTCTGATAATGAGCTCGCAGTACACATGTGCACGAGAACATGCGGGAAAATGTTGAGCTGCGGAAAGCACCCTTGCATGTACATGTGTCACAAGGGTCCCTGTAGACCGTGTCTCCAATCATCTAGCGACGACTGGAGTTGCCCATGCGGGCAAACCACGCTCAGAGCCCCCATTCGGTGTGGAAGCAGCTTGCCGCGTTGTCCTAAGCCGTGCCACCGTGAGCAGACATGTGGACATGCCGCGACGCATGCATGCCATGATGATTCGACGCCGTGTGTGCCGTGCAACCGGCTAGTACAACAGCCCTGTTTATGCGGCAAAGAATCACACACAGTTCTGTGCGGGTCGAACCGAGTTGCTCGATGCGTATCTACGTGCGACAAGCCATTGAGTTGCGGGCACGCGTGTTCCGAGGTCTGCCATAGCGGTCCTTGTCCACCATGTAATTCCAAGTGCCTGCGAGACCTCGCCTGCGCCAACGGCCATAAGCACCAGGCGCCTTGTCACGGAGAACCCAGCTGCGGGCCTTGCACCATGCAGATGGTGGCACGATGCCCGTGTAGGAACCTGCAGGCACTTTATGAGTGCGGCGAGGAGCTCGAGATCTTTTGCAACGACAGTTGTTTTAATAAAGAGCCCGAATATCACCCAGTTCTCACTACGGCCTTCAGTAACGCGCCGCAGTGGGCCTATGCCGTGGAAGCGCAACTGCGCGATTTCATAAGAAGCGACCGCAAAGTGCTGTGGTTCAAACCAATGAAAAAGGCAGACCGTCGATTTGTGCATTATTTATTAGAGCATTACGGGGTAGAAGGCGTGAGCATGGACCGGTCTAGCAACAGGTCTGTTCGCGCGCGGCGAAAAGACGAAACTTGGCTACCTAAACACACTATAGGTCGGGCGCTGGAGCTGTCGAGATTGCACGACGGCATGATGCCGGTCGCTTACGACGATGGGACTGACTTTGACAGCACGTGAGGCATCTCTCCACAGAGGCGAGCGGGATCCGTATCGGTTGCCTTCCCCGGTATTCGCATTACCAATGATGCAGGGTCGGCGAAGGTTGCATGATGACGTTGGGGAAGCATATAAGGTCGGCTGAAAAGACGCGACATGCTGGGCCAATTAGGTACCTGCACCTATGGCTCCCCCGCGACGGCACCCAGATTGTCACTGACAGGCCGGAACACCAACAACTCCTGCGGTGTAACCGCTTCATGCGTGCGGGAACGGCCAAGCCCTAACCTTCCCCGCGTTTTGCTTTGCGTGATTTGCGGTGAGTAATCGGCGATTGCAGGCGCCCTCATTTGCTAGCGTGGAGTTCTCTCGCGTACACGGACCCGCAACACGAATCGTGCTGCATAGTGGATGGTTACAGTCCCGTACGTGGACCCACGTGCGATCGTGCTAATTTCTTACCTGAGGCGTGAATGCGCCTCCCCCAGGTCATCGCATGCCGGCGATTACACATCTTCTGGCAGCACTGCGACCGCGCACTGGCTGAACCCACTATAGTTTGTAAATATTTTCAACCTGAAGTATCGTGTGTTGCACTCCTGGACCCCCGGTTGACACTGCTTGGCCTCACCGCTGCCTGCGGATCATCTGTGTCCAATATGCGGCACCCGGGACCCGCGATCGCCTGACTCCAACATGCATGCATCTATAAGAAGCGCGCAGCAGCACCAGTCCCCATGCCCCTCGATAACGAAAAACTCATATCCGTGCGGACCGTCGAGCCGCCACGGCGCTCGCTTCCGACCTCGTCTGCGGGCCACTGTATCAGCCTCGATGAGTATAAGCGGTGGTACGACCAGAGCATCAACGACCCCGAGACTTTCTACGGCGAGCGCGCCGCCACAATGCTGGACTGGATCCGGCCATTTGACAACGTCATTCAGCCCGTGCCCGACTTCGCCGACAGTCCAGCCTGGTTCACTGGCGGCCAGCTGAACGCATCGTACAATTGCGTTGACCGGTGGGCCCTAAAGGATCCAAACCGCGTGGCACTTGTTTACGAGGCCGACGAACCCGGAAAAGGCTACAATGTCACGTACTTTGAGTTGCTCACTAAAGTGTGCCAGACCGCGAACTTCCTATACGAGCTGGGGGTGCGCAAGGGGGACACGGTGACTGTGTACCTGCCCATGGTCCCTGAGGCCATCTACTCACTGCTGGCGATCTCGCGTCTCGGCGCTATCCACTCGGTGGTCTTTGCCGGGTTCTCACCTGGTGCTTTGCGCGACCGCATCCTTGACGCGAACTCTAAGTTCCTGATCACTGCCGATCAGGGCGTGCGTGCCGGGAAAGTAATTGAGACCAAGAAACTGGCCGACGAGGCACTTAAGAACTGCCCTGAGGTCAAAAAAGTGGTCGTGCTTCAGCGGACCGGAGCGAATGTCAATTTTGTTGAAGGGCGCGACGTGAAGTACTCGGACATCTCAAAGTATAACAGTTACCGCAGTCCCGAGCCTGTCGGATCAGAGCACCCTCTGTTCCTCTTGTATACTTCGGGTTCTACTGGCAAGCCAAAGGGTCTCGTCCAGGCAACCGCCGGCTATTTGTTGTCTAGTATGTTGAGTGCGAAGCACGTGTTTGGGCTTTCAGATGGGGACATCATGTTCACGGCTGCAGATATCGGCTGGATCACAGGACATTCGCACGTCATGTACGGTCCCTTATTGAATGGTGTGGCCACAGTCATCTACGAAGGTACCCCGGTTTACCCGACACACACAAGACTATGGGAAATCGTGGACCAGCACAAGGTCACGCAGCTCTACACATCGCCAACGGCAATCCGTCTGCTCCGAAAGTATAGTGTTGAAGACATCAAGAAGTACGATCTGTCGAGTCTGCGGGTGTTAGGCACAGTGGGCGAGCCTATCGCCAAAGACGTGTGGGAGTGGTTCTACGAAAATGTTGGCCGTGGAAAGTGCTCAATCTGTGACACTTACTGGCTCACTGAAAGCTCCATGATTCTCCTCACCTCCCTCCCTGGCGTGACACCTATGCGGCCGGGAGGAGCGGGACTGCCATTCTTTGGTGTTCGCGTAGCCCTCCTGGACGCGCAGGGCAAAGAGATCACTGAGAGGCCTGCAGAGGGCGTTCTGGCTATTAGTCAGCCATGGCCGTCTTTGGCCCGTACCATCCATGGTGATCACCAGAGATTCCAAGAGACATATCTCAAGCCTTACAAGGGCTACTTCTTCACAGGTGACGGCGCAGCAATTGACAAAAATGGCTACGTGTTCATTTCCGGCCGCGTTGACGATGTTGTGAATGTGAGCGGCCACCGTCTCTCCACTGCGGAGGTCGAGTCGTCCTTGCTGCAGGGCCAGCTCAACGGCAACCCAATTGCGGCCGAGAGCGCTGTCGTCGGTATCGAGGATTCGGTCACTGGTCAATCCCTATCCGCCTTTGTGGTGCTGGAGAAGTCGCAGAGGGGCGGCAAGGCTAAGAAGGACGAGACCAAGAAGGAGCTCATTCAGTCAGTCAAACAGAATATTGGGTCTTTTGCAGCACCTAAACGTCTGTTCATTGTTGACGATCTACCAAAAACCCGCTCTGGTAAGATCATGCGCAGAATTCTCCGCAAAATAGTGGCTGGCCAGACCGACCAGCTCGGCGAGCTTTCTACCCTTAACGACCCATCGGTTATCGATCACCTAATCGAGGTTGTCAAGGAGGATAACGGCGATACGAAGCCACAGAGCCGCCTGTAAAATGCGATAGGTGGTCAGCTGGAAATACGGTTTTTTTTTGTAGTCGAAATTATTCTAAGAAAAAAAAAATAGGCCGGAGTTAAAACTTTGCACCGCATGGTACTTGGTCACGAGTCACCTGACAGATCTGTTGAGGCTGTGGGATCTGTGAGTGTATTCCGTCCACAAAACGTTTGTGGTCGCTTCCTTAGTTGTCAATGAAGCATGGATAGTGGCCGCTTCCACAGCACCAACGAAGCACGGGCAGTGGTACCCAGTCTTATGGGAAGCTATTTTGGCCAACTCTAGTCAAGGACTTGTATGCCACCTACCTAAGTTTTCAGGCACCCTGACTAACAAGTTGTCCCCAGCCACCGATGGCTCCAAACAAACATTTCCTTCCCCTTTAGGAATCTGATCAGAGTCGGCGCTGTTCTTAGTTTATTTCCATAAACCTTAAGTTACACGTAAAAAACCTTGTTGTGCTGAAAAAATTGCGTCGCATGCACTGCAAGTTCTTGTTTCTTTTGGCGTCGCATTTGAAAAAGGGGCACCCTAATTCAAACCCCTTGCCCTTATGCATGGGCCGGTATAATTAGCCAAACCGCTGCCATACGTGGACGAAAGACATGAGACTCATAACATGCCTCTTGGGTTGTCTTTCCTTGGCGGGCATGGGCTTGTGTGGTAGTTCCTCGAATGGCATGGTGCTTGTCGAGGTTGTAGGCACTCAGTCGAGTACTCCAGGAACTCCTGCATCATCCGTTGTTTCGCATCGTATTCAGGCAAGGGACAGTGAAGGTAGTTTGCAACTGCAAAATACATATTCCTACTACGTCGCGCACCTCGGCATTGGCACTCCCCAGCAGAACGTGTCGGTGATCATTGACACAGGCTCAAGCGACCTGTGGGTAATGGACACAAATAACCCTTACTGCAAACAGGCCTCCGATTCGTCGGTGGCCTCTGGCGCACGAATCAACTGCAATAAAGAATTTATGTTTGACCACACATCTTCGTCCTCGTTCAACTTCAACCAGTCGTCGTCCAATTTCTCCATCTCGTACGGAGACGGCTCTGTCGCGGACGGCCAGTGGTCTACAGATAACATTGCTGTGGGCAGCACCCAAGTTTCGGGTGTTTCTTTTGCCCTTGCTGAACGATCTAATTCTACGCAAGGCGTATTTGGTATAGGTCTGAGGAACGGCGAGTCGACTGTCAAGGTCGAGAAAAACAGCGTGCTTTCCCCGACTTACGACAACTTCCCTATTGTGCTCAAGAACCAGGGTGCCATCCAACGGGAAGCCTACTCTCTGTGGCTGAACGATATAGAATCCCAAACTGGTAACATTCTGTTCGGCGGTGTCGATCACGCAAAGTACCACGGGGATTTGCAACTCGTTCCCGTTGTCAATAGTGGGTTGGTCTCATCGTCTACACCAACTTCACTCAGCATCATGTTGCACAGCATCTCTCTGTACAACAACAAATCCGAAGCTGGTACGGTTGCTGAATGCTCAGCTGCCGTGCTGCTGGATTCTGGCACTACTTTATCGTACCTCCCTTCAGATATCGTGGATGCCTTGGGACAGAATCTTGGTGGCACTTGGTCGAGCCAACTGGGCCTCTACACCATGCCATGTCAAGGATCAGGTGGTCTCATCTTTGACTTCAGCGGTGTTTCCATCGAGACACCCCTTAGTCGCATGATGATTCCTATATCGGGCACCGGCGATGGCAGTTCATGTGCCCTAGCCATTGGAAAATCGTCGAAACAGTTCATACTTGGGGACTACTTTTTGCGCAACGCTTATGTTGTCTACGATCTCGAGGGTATGCAGATCGGGTTGGCTCCAGCTCTGTTTAACAAAACCAACTCTAACATGGAAGCGATCTCAACCGGAATTCCCCGCGCAAGTAGTGCTTCCAGCTACTCATCTACTCAGCTGAACAGCAACGTTCAAACAATGAGCCCATCCTACTCTTCAACTGCTATTCTGGCGCTGTCTCCTTCATCGCATGCCCTAAGCTCAGGTGGTTCGAGCACGTCGCCGTCGTCAACTTCATCGTCGGGGCCCTCTTTGGCTGGTTCATCGTCGGGTTCCTCTTCGGCTGCTCCATCCTCAGGTCCCTCTTCCAGCACGTCGGCAGCTGCTTCATCCGCTGCTTCATCGGCACTGTCGGCTGCTTCTGAAAGCTCCCCGCGTTCTGGTTCAGCTTCTGGTACTGGAACTAAGGCTACTTCGAGTCAAGTGGCTACGTCAAGCGGGGACCAAAGTGGATCTGCTGATACCGGCTCTTCTGCCAGCGCGTCCGTTACTACCCAGTCTTCTGAAACTGCAAGTGCAACGTTCGCCAAAAAGAATGCATCCTCTAGACTAGTTACCCCTTTTTCATTACTTACATTTGCACTTTTGCTGTCGATGTAAACGTTGCATTTTCTAGTACAGCTATCTATTATAAATCGCATGTTGCAGCCAGATCAATATACCTAAACAGTAAACACATCAAAATTAGTACCTATAGCTTAGTTCAGAGCACCTTTGAGCTTGCTGGCGATTTTGTCCTTCAGCGACTGCTCTTTCCCAGCCTCGTGTTTCTTTTGAGACTTTCTGGACGCGTTGGACCAGCTCGGCGACATAGCTTTTTCGAACAAGCGTTCCTTCTTCTGTTTGTCGGGGTTGTTGGACTCGGCACTGTTAAGCTCGTTCCACTCCATAATGAGGCGGTAATGTACGTGGGGGTCTAACAACCTTCTATTTATAAGCGCCTGCAGTAGTTGCATTATCTATAGATAGGGCGTCTCTGATGCAGGCTTTGCTTATGTGGGTGTCGCGACGTAAAGCACCAAGTATTTCCTGTCCCAGTGTCGACAAGTTCAGGGCCCATCCTTCACTGGCATGTAGTGTTGTCATTTGGAGTGCCAAACAAAACAGCGCACTTTCAGCTATCTAAACGAGGCTCGCTTGCAATAACCTTCATGGTCACGGTCCAATAATAACCATTATAACCATAACCCTTATTTGTTCCCTTACGCGTTTTTGCCAGATTCTTAAGGCTGTCGACATTTGAAGGAGTTTTAACCAAAGGTTTAGTCATTTTCATCCGAATAGGCAACTGCGGCTGTGCAGCACAAGAGCAGCTGTATTGGCAACACAACAGTCTAAAATTCCTAGAGTTTAGGTCGATAGTAGATACAAAATAGATAGAAATAAAACTGGATACTGAAATTAAACTAAAAGCAAAACAAAGGGGTTATACCAGAACGGTATCAAGCTGAGTGGGGTTGAGTTAGACGGTGACGTCCATTGAATTGGGATCATTCGGTTGCGCACCTGCCTTGCGGGTACTTGCCTTGTGGGTCTGCTCAGAACTTCCATTGACTTCCACTAACTTGGGATCCTGCTCAGACTTTCTCAGCTGCTTCAACGCGTCAGAGAATGCGTCGTCAACGGCCCTAAACATTTTCTTAGGGTTTCGCGGGCTGCCAATATATGGCGTTCTCGTTCCCTTCTTATATCCAAAATCTTTGTAGAATAGTGCATCTGTAAATTGAAACACTAGGTCTTGGAGAGCCTTGCACTGGTGTTCCGGCAGAAACCCAACGCAGATTTCCCCAATGGACCTCGTCACAAATCCCTGTTTAACATCAGCGATTTGAGAGGGTAGGCCTTGGCACCACCTATCAAGGTCTTGGTGCCTACCGCTACAACTATAGAGCACCCATACCAACACGTAGAAAAACGATTCCAGGTCATGCCTATAGGAATGCTCCGCTGCCCCCTTCAATATGCCAATTGCCATAAAAGGTAAAGTTCCAGTTCTGTGATACTCTTCCTTCTTTTCCCTATCGTAAAATACGGCATGATCAAAATCAATAAGACACCCTGCATGCACTCCAGCGGCCTCGGTCAGGATGATGTTGCGGTCCGAAATAT